>JANBPO010005528.1:0-34630 GCA_024336825.1 Amorphophallus titanum | reverse complement strand
AAGAACGGTGTTCTCAAGCGAGGCGATTTTATTCAGTTGATTTATCGACTTCATAAGGTGCTCGATGATGTGGACTCGGATTCGTCCGGTAACGCTACGCTCTCGATCTATCCGCCGATTAGAGAGACGCCAGCCGATGGTCAGGCAATCATCACGACCAACACACAAGGACTCTTCCGCTTGGCCAGCAATACGAACAAGTTCAGCATCGGTGAAGCAGAGATATACGGTTTCCAGTTCAATGTCCGGGAGGCGATCTAATGCCTAGGCCTGGAGTAACAACTGCATTCGCTACGGCGGTTGCCGCCAAAGTCATCCGTCCATTCTTTCTGTTCCAGTTGCAATTCAAGTCTGACGTATTGAATCTCTGGACTGGCCTTTATCCGCTCACGTGGGGCGGCGTCACATGGACACCATCCGGCACTCTGCTATCTGTAACCGGGATCAGCGAGGATAGCGAGGTTGCAGCGAAGAACGTCACTCTCACCTTGAGCGGTGTGCCTAGCACGATCCTGGGATATGCGCTGACGGATATCCAACGAGGATTATCAGCCCAGGTTTACTTCGGGCTGTTCGACACGGACGGTAAGACCGTCATCCCTAACCCCGTCCTCGCTTACTCAGGCCGGATCGATCAGCCATCCATCACCGATGGCGGCGATACCTGCACCATCTCTCTGAATATCGAGAATCCGCTTGTGGACATGAACAGGGCCGTGGACAGACGTTACACCGATGCTGACTGTCAAAGTCTGAATCCCGGCGATCTCGGATGTTCGTTTGTGAATTCCATCCAGTCGTTCGTCAGCTACTTCGGTCAGCTTCCTCAGAGTACCAACCGCTAAATTCTATGCTCATTCGTTACCCAGACTGGCCCTCGCGGTTGCAGGGTTATCTCAACTCATGCCGAGACGCTCGCTTCGCCTATGGTTCCCTCGATTGTTGTCTGTTCTCTTGCGATTGCATTCAGGCGATGACAGGAACGGATCTCGCTGAATGGTTCAGAGGCAAATATCACTCCCGCAAAGAGGCGCTATCGCTCATTAAGCAGCGAACAGATTCAACAGGAGTCTCTGCTGTTGCCCACTATGCAGCGGCTGAACATGGACTTGAATCTGTCCCTATCACCCACGCTCAACGCGGCGACATGGTGTTAGTGGGCAAGGGAGCAAAGACATTGCTGGGCATTGTGAGCCTCACAGGTGCAGATGTGATGTGCCTCAGTAAAGACGGAATCGTAAGAGTCGCGCTTGAACACGCGACGGCAGCATGGAGAGTTTGATCGTATGCCCCAAGTTGGCAAAATTGCGATGCAGTAACCTTTGCGGATGTGTCCTCAATTAGAATCTCGGAGAGAGCCTTACCGTTGACAATTAAACAAGGGTGTTCGGACGTGATGCCGATGTAAATTAACACTGACCGTGGTCAGTGGGGAAAGGTCCAGCACTCGAACCCTCATCGTCCGATACGATGCGCACCCCATCAAATGGACGCCGCACTGGCCACTCATGTAGCCCTTACATGTGCACCCATGCCTCCTCAGAGAGAGCCCATTGCATGATCAGAGGAACTCCTAAACCCAGAATAAACACATAAGACTTTGTAACAAAGTCGCCCGGGGAAAAAAAGGGGAGCGTCCTCATCGTCCTGTAAACAGACTGGCACGCCCGGTGGGACCCTTCCCGCCTTTCTTCTTCTTGTCAACGGAAGGCTTAAACCTCTCTGAGGTTCTTATTACCTCTCTTCCTCTTACGGGACGAGAAGAGGAGACATTCTGCTTTGCTGTTTCAAGCACTCACTGACGTTGCAACAAGGACGATGGCAGCGGTGACTTACGGACCGCAAGTTGTTGCTAACCATGCCAGGTTTGGCTACCTGGCGACTCCCATTGTTTTCGGCGACTTCCCCCCGGTCGTCGACTCCCCCTTTTTCTTAGGGGTAGTGCCAGTCCCCGGGGGCAATTCAGTCGCCCCTGTTGCTGATGGTCGAGTACCTCCGGCCAAGAAGACGAGGGCGGAGGGCGCCAGGCCCTCTATTCGCGCTACTAGCCGGGTTCGCCCAGTCCGGAAGACATCTGCTGGGGGTGTTAGGCCCTCAATGGCTGCCGCTGGCCGAGTCAGGTCGGTCGCAATGAAGACAGCGACTGGGGGTGTCAGGCCCTCTACTTCCGCAACTGGCCGAGTCAGGTTGGCCAAATACTACATGATGTCTGGGGGTGTCAGGCCCTCGACGTCAAATACAGGCCTGAGTGGTCAGGCCATCAAGAAGCCCGTGACTGGAGGTCTCAGGCCTTCAGTCCGCCCGGTTGGCCGAGTGTTCTCGGTCAACCACATCGCCACCGACGTCGCTCCTCCCCAACAGGGACAGCGTCACCGTCGTCGCCATGGCAGCCGTACTGAGACGGCCGCCCCTGCTCAAAGGGGAAACGCCGTGCGGGCAACAAAGCACGCTCGGCAGCTATCGCTTCACGTTCCGACAAGACTGTGCTTGTTGGGGACGTCCGCATCAGGCTCGACGGAGGCGAGCCGATCATGCCTCGGGATCGACAGCTCCCCAACATACCTACCTCCAATAGATTCGAGCTCCTCCGGAAAGTACGGGAGGAGGGGGCGCATCAACCTTATTGTGAGAAAGCCCTATTCTGACTTCAGTAAAAACTACAAATCATCACAGTGTTGCTAGTACGGAATTGTGGTCAATTACACTATTGCCAACATCAAAACTAAATTTAAAACTAAATATCAAATCCAGACAAGACACAACACTTTTTGATGATGGCAACTATTAGTCATTGTTCATCAAATTTAATGTAATTGCCATTCAACCATAGACTTAAAAAAATTGCACAAATGTGTCATTTGAATTTCATTTATTTTGCAAAAAGTTTTCTTACAACTCAGAGATGTCAGTCATCACTTTTACATTGACACATATTTCACATGAGACTGACATTGACACATGATTCACATGAGAATGACACTGACACAATGCACACTGACACAATGACAATGACCAATGACTGATGTAATGACAATGATGATGAATGATGTCTCCCCCTTTGATATCATCAAAACACTAGTAGCAGAAAATGAAATCATCGCTTCCAAGGTGGTGGAGGAGCTTTGAATAATTCGGGCACTGTCAATGGTGGCCTAAACAATGGAGGTGAAGGAGAATGACCTTGTGGAGGGGATCTTATTGGAGCGGATGGAGATCGATGGCCTTGACATCCAACTGATTCACTTTCATCCTGTCCTTCAATGGTGGCCATTTGAACGTGTCTCTTAAGCACCTTGGTATCCATGCCCATATGATGAAGATGGGATTCCATGTATTGTAGACACGTATCCATGCTTTGAAAGGTTCCCTTAACATGATTGAGTTCACAATTCATGTCAAAAAATCATTGATGAGCTTGCTAAAGGCTTGTTTCCATTGATAGTAACCTGTCATTCATTTGTGACTCCATTCTGTCCAACCTTTCATTAAGTCTTGTTTCCATTGAGGCACTGTGCCCTGAAGCTGAGTAAAGAGAGCATGTATGTAATGCTGCCAGCCAGGTGGTGAAGAAAATGAGGTAGGTGGCTGTGGAGTTCAAGAACATGGGATATCCATTGGTGCTGGCTAAGGAACTGATGAGCCAGGAATATCTATGGTACTAGACTGTGGAATGGAAGGGCCAGGAACATCCATGGGAGTAGTCTATGAAAGTGAAGGGCCAGGAACATCCACAGCAGTAGTCTGTGGAATTGAGGTATCCTGTCTTAGAGAAGGTTCAAAAACAACAAGCTCATGAGAAGAATTTGCTGATGGACACTCTGGGGAATTAGGTTGGGATGCCTAATGAATTTTACCAGAAGGTAATTTCCGCATCACCACATCCCCTTCTTTTGAGTATTTCATGAAAGTACTAATGTTCCGCACAAACAGCATAAAGAAGATATATTTTGTAGACAAGGTGTCAATCTGTCACACGTGGGGAGGCGACTATGGGAAATCCTCCAAACCAACAGCTTCACCCTGAGTGGGCTCTTGGGAACCCACACCCTAGATGCTAAGGAGTGGCACACTCCATCCGAAATGAGAGAATAAGCCGAACTGACAGAGAAACCTCCCTCCCTCTCCCATCTCCAAACCCATATATCTCTCTTGCTAGCAGTTACCCTGAAGTCTAAGAGGAAAGTGAGGAGGCTTTCCACCTGGTCCATCTCCCCAAGGGTGAGATTCCTCCTAAACATAGGTGACCAGATGCCCTCAGCCAGCTGCACATCAAAAGACTGGGCTGCAGAAGCCCTAGGTGCACCCGCAATAGCATAAAGTGACGGGAAGGCCTCTACTACTGAGAAATCACCACACCACCTGTCTTGCCTGAACAAACACCTCTCTCCATCACTCAGGCTGACCCTAACACTAGCTCTGATGCAATCCACACACTGGAGAATGCCTCTCCAAATCGGGGAGACATTATACACTTGGGACGGGAATAGATCTCACACTCTAGACGAGGTGTAGTATCTTTGTCTAATCAGCTATGTCCACAACCCTCCATCCTCTGCTCCAAGCCTCCAAGTGTCAAGTTGAAGTCTTTAATGTTCTTGATGCCGACTCCTTCTGCTTCCTTGCCCTTGCAAACTTTGCCCCAAGAGATATCATGCCATTCCCTGCCACTACTCCCACTGCCCTGCCAAAAGAATTTAGCCTAAATAGACTCTAACTTCTTAGTCATTGTCTTCGGGATCCTGAAAATAGAGAGGAAGTAGATCAGCAGGCTGTCAAGCACTGATTTACACAAAATAATGTGCCCTCCATAAGAAAGGAGCCTAACCTTCCATCCTGCTAGCTTGAACTCGTACTTCTGCTCCACCACCCGCCAACCCCTACAATGAAGTGCCCCTGGAAACAAAGGCTCAAATAAGTGAAGGGAAACTCCCCAGTCTAACAACAAAAAAGAAAGCTGCTCGCTTGAGTGCCCACTCCATATTGATCCCCGCAATCTGGCTTTTGCTGTAATTGACTTTCAGCTCACTGATATCCTACACCATCTCTAACATCAATTTGGCATCACTCAATTGGTGCTCCTCGTTAGCTAGGAAGAGGATAGTGTCATCGGCATACTAGAGATGGGTGATGCTACTGCTTATTTGATGGCTTGAAGGTCTTGAATCACACTTGTCGCCTCAACTCTTGTGCATAATAGATCAGGCTCCACACACTCCAACAACAACTACACATGGGAGGCCAAGGCATCAACAACTTGGTTACCCTCCCTATAAACATGCTGCACCGAGCATCCACATTTCAAAATTAAGTCCAAAATTTCTTTCCACCATGGAAGGATATTCCAACTGGGGGCCACACCTTTCCGGATGGAATCAACTAGCAATGCACAGTCAGAGAAGACTGTCGCCAGGTGAAGACCTCCGAGCATTGCTATGGACAAGCCATCATGTAGCACCCTTGCTTCTGCCAAAAGACTGCTTCTGTATCCATAATGAAAAGCAAAACTAATCAACATGTTACCAACAAAGTCTCGGACACAACCCCCACCTCCACACATTCTCGGATTACCCTTGGAATCCCCATCAACATGCAAGGTGAGAAGCTGCCAATCTACACAATACTACAATCGGTTGTTTGTGAATGACCCTGGGATAGAAATGGAATTGGGCCATCTTACTCTTTTGCTCTTGTGAAAGTGCAGATTGGAATGTGAGCTTGTCAAGAGCATGAGAAACTGTAGAGCTGATTCTTCTCTTGATGCAGCTTACGCTTGGGATTACATTATCAAATCTAACAACACATCTATACTTCCATATCACCTATAACATGATAATTACAACATATAAACCAACAAAGCTGTATGCCGAGTGCAAACTGGTACTTGCCAAGATATTCCAGCAATGAATTGTAATCTTGTCACTTAGATTTACCTTGGCACTAATCAGCGGAGAGACCCAGATCCATAACTCTGCTGCCAGATCACCATTGATAAATAAGTGATTGAGGTCCTCTGGAGTTGGGGAATTGCAGCAGCTGCATTTAGACACCAGTGGGATACCACACTCAGCCACCCTACTATCTATCGGCATTGCACGGTGGATTATCTTCCATAGGAAGTTAGCCACCCTCAGAGTGATGCTGGAGTGCCAGAGATTGGCCCATGAACACCTTACTATTCCTGTCGACCTGAGAATGTTACAAGTCGACTTTACTGTGAAGTTACCTCTTGCTGTACCAGTCCAAACACAAACGTCAGCCTCGCTTCTCAAGTGAAGATTAGGTAGACAGTGGCCATTGTTGAGCATGGTCCAGGCTGCATGATGAGGATCTTGAAGGACCTCCCTGACAGATGCCCTGGGCAGATCCTAGATCCTGCTATTCTCACCTAACTGAACAGAGCTGATGAGAGGCCCACACCCTATCCAGTTATCCTTCCAAAAATCAGCTCCATTCCCATCACCAATAATCCATCTAGAGTTGTTTATGATTAGATTCTTAGCCTGCTGAAAGATACCAGAGGGCATGCCTGCCAACCATAGAGAGGCCGGAGTCGCTCGAGTCGTGCTGCGTGTCTGATATCGGCGACTGGCTCTCGTGTCCTCACCATCCCTCCACCTCTCCCAGGTGGACCGGCACTAAGGTCACTGGGCTACGACTAGTGACTCCATCACGAGGAAAGAGAAAGTAACTCTAATGGGACATAATGATGTATTTTTGTTCATAAAATAACTTAAACATGGCGAAGAAGGCATTAGAACAATGATTTATTACTCTTAGCATAGCAGAGATTATAACGGATCAGTGCTGCCCCGTTACAGAACATAACGGATCAGCTCTACCCCGTCATATATCATAACGGATTAGGTGGGGTGCATTAAAGTAATATAGCGCACCTCCTCTGGTCCGTCATTCTCATCTGCTCTAATTCCAGACACAGCGGTCATGACGGATCCGTGATGGTGCGTTATATGGCATAACGCTTGACCGCTGGTCCGCTATGGCCACCCGAGTGATTTTTGTTGAACTTAAAGACCCAGAAAGTATAATGGGCTAAGGGAGGTCTGTTAAGACCACCCGAATGTGAAAAATCCACAGTTTTCTCACAACTAAAATGGTCATGAATGGGGGCATTATACTAACGACCTATCTAAATCATGCATGAGCATAACAGACCGGGTGTGGCCCGCCAAATGGGTATGACGCTCCAGGGGTGGTGCGTTAAATACATAACGGTCACTGGTGTGACCGCCATGTGAGCTGGGCAGCGAATGGGTTCGATTTGAAACCGAACCACCCCCCGGTCGACCGAAATCGACGGGGTTCACTACAAAAACCTGTAACCTGCCAATTACCGCATCCACACCACTCAATAGAAGCTAGAAAATGTAAATATAATGCCCATGGATAATTAAAAACACTGATTATCACATTTAGGGAAAAACCAAAAATAGACATTAACTAGGCTAAATGGGCGTGGATGGGCGTGCATGTGGCGTCAAAACAATCCTAGCACAGAGGCGGTTCCATCCCCCTACCTCGTTCGCACCGAAACACTTGTTCCGACTGCATGCAGGTGAAGTGGAGGCCGCGCCCCTCTTGCCCCGTCTCGTCCAACCATCTCTCGAACCGCGTGATGGAGGGCGTCAACGTATTCTCCTCACCGCACTGGTTCCAATGGCATCCCCCGCGTCTCGGTCAGGCCCTAAAATCGACAAAATCGAGGGCGGGTTCAAGTGCCTGAAGAGCGTATCTTCCAAAACAAATATGATTGCCTCTATAAGATATTCCTTTCATTCGTCCTCTATGTTGTTTACGGAATCTGGTTCTTTTGGGGTTGTCGCCCAAAAGCTAAAGCACTATTTCCTCGCACATGAAGTGAAGCTCTTGGCGCGAATGGATCCCATTAAATATTTACTAGAAAAGCCCGCATTAACTGATCATTTGGTGAGATGGCAAAGTTTTCTCAATCAATTTGATATCACCTACGTCAGTCAGAAGGTGGTCAAGGGGCACGCCATTGCCGAGCACCTTGCCCACCACCCACTCCCGACCTTCTCCCTTATCGACGAGAGCTTCCCGGATGAAGAGTTAGGAGCCATCATAGACGGTGAACCTTTGTGGATTCTCTACTTCGATGGTGCATTCAATTCCAAGGGTTGTAGAATCAGAGTCGTTCTCCAATCCTCGGAAGGTCTTATCATTCCCCGTGCTTGCCAGCTAACCTTCCCTGCTACTAACAATGTGACGAAATATGAGGCCCTCCTCATGGGCTTAAGGATGGCTTTGGCACTCGTGGTCAAGGAGCTCCGGATCATCAGAGATTCCCAGCTCATTCTCCGACAGTCCCTCAGCAAATATCAAACCCAGGACCTGAAATTGAAGCCCTTCCAAGATCTAGTAGTCAGGATAGTCCAGCAGTTTAGGAAGCTCACACTTATACATACCCCTAGGGCACAGAATCTTCTTGCCGATGCCTTAACCTCTTTGGCATCCTCTCTTCTAATTCCCGATAAAGAATCATCAGCTAACGTCATCATGCAAAGCATGTACATTCCCTCACATTTAGATCCTTGGTTCCCACAATTCTCTGAGCCTTCTCAGCAAGTCCAATCTATCTCTCACGAGCCTGAAATCGATCTCGAGGATGGAAATCCCTAGTTCTGTGATATAGAAAACTATCTTAGGGATCGCTCCTTCCCCGATTATGCTGCTGTTCCCGATCGACGTGTCATTTGCCGAGCCGCGGAGCATTTTGCCATTATTGGTGGTCTCCTATATCGTAAATCCCTTAGTGGAGTTTATCTCCGCTGCCTTGATGAGACCGAATCTTGAGTTGTTGTCGAAGCTGCTCATTCCAGCGAATGCGGAGGCCATGTAAATGGTCGCATGCTCGCTCAGAAACTCCTTCAGCAATATTATTGGCCCACAATGAATGAGGATTGTGCTACCTACGTCCACCATTGCGTTAAGTGTCAACTTCATGTAGACAAGGTCCACGCTCCCTCATCCTCACTACACCCACTCATAGCCCCTTAGCCTTTTGCCATGTGGGCATTTGACGTAGTCGGTCCCCTGGAGGATAGAACCGGAGAAATCCGAAGAAAGTCCTTCATCCTTACCGCTACGGAATACTTCACAAAATGGGTGATTCATTCACCCTCCTCTGAATCCGTAGCACCTAACCCAACAGCTGTGTGAGAACAGTGAAAGAATGAACTTTGAAGAACAGAAGAGGGAGAACCCCCCCCCCACCTGCAGTGAGATGGAGGGCGGAGGAGGTAGGGGAGGTGAGGAGGAAGCTTGAAGCGCTGCCCCCCGAGGTGATGTGACGAAGGGCGAAAGGAGGAGGGGAGGAGGAGGGGAGAGAACGGGACAAGGGGACGTTGCCGGATGCCACCATCCGTCCTCCAGCGCTCCTATCTCCCTTTGAAGGTAGTGTCGGCCGTCCAGTAGTATGAGGGTGACATGCTCCGGCATGTCGGATCCACTTACTAACTGACTACCAACTGTGGGACCCTCTTTTAAGCTGGAGTAGCAGGCCCCTCCTCTCTCCTGTCGTCTACATCTTCATCCTCTGAAACATCTTCCTTGCTTCACCAAGACTAACAACACAACACTTCGTGGAGAGGAGAAATTGCAGGGATAGCCTTAAGCGGTGAAGAGAGGAGGGAATGCCCTTCGAAGCCTTTTATAGGCTGAAGGGGAGTTGTTACCTTAAAAGATTTTCCCCTCGAAGAATCGTGAAAGATAGAAACCCTTTTCCTTAAGGAGGTTACCTCATTTTCCACCAACACCCGTTCGATGGAAACATGCGAAGTGGCAAGTCATTTAAAGTATGGGAAGACGGACAGGCACTAGCACCACGCCAGCCAATCGATACGCAAGATATCCACAGAAAGAATCACCGCCTTTCCAACAACTACAAGTATAGTGGTCAAATTGCACCAAAGGCGGTAAGGAATAGCCTAGTCAGCATTTACTATTACCAAAAATTGCACACGCAAGGAAAGTTTTTACACGGCCATGTTAAAAAAAGGGGGGGGAAGAAAAAGTCTACATCAGGCCTCGGGCCCACTACGAAGCTTAGCAGATGAAGAACCCTCACCACCAGGTGATCTACCCCAAGCACCCTTGATGACGGCCAGTCCAGACACTGACCCCACCTACGTGGGAACTGTCTCGGCCGCGTGCCCTCCCGAGACTGCCGGAGTTGGCGATTGCTCAGACGAAACAGAGGCACCCTGACTTTCACCTTCGCTTGGCGTCTGAACGGAGGAGTCCATAGTATCTTCGTCCAAGTCATAGTATTGTCCGAAAGGAAAATTGAGCTCTCAATGTGCCTATTCATAGGCCAGAGAGGTTGCTTGGCGGTAGCCTTGGGAAAACCCCTTTCGCAAGCCCCGACGATAACCGAGCTCATAGTAGGCAAAGGCAGCCTGCTGGATCGTCGCTCGGTAACCCTCCAAGCATTTGTATTGCTCAAGCACCTCCAAGCCAGCTAGCTCTGCCTTCTCCTCGAGCTCGACCGCCTTCCGCTCCACCTCGGACTACCTGCTGCTCGGCCTCTCAGACCCGGCCCTCGAGCTCCTTACGCTCGGCCTTCCACTACTCAGCATGCTCAGCCTGCACTTTTCGCTCCACGTCCAGGACTCTGTCTTTTACCTCGACCATATAACAGGCCTGACCCAGCTACTCAGTTGACTCTCAAGCCTCTTTCTGGCTAGACTCTGCTTGCGCCCTGAGCGAGGCCGCCTCCTACCGAAGAGATTCAAGGTCATGGGCTAGGCGCTCGACCTTTCGGTCGGATGCACTGTTGGCCCAGGCTAGGGACTCCTCTCGGAGTTGACCTGAGCATACAGATCGGCCATTTCGGCCCCTAGCTAGGCCACAATCAAGCTGCCTTCGATGACTCGTTCGAGAAGCATGGAAGGAGAGCTACACCCGAGACTTCTCCGAATCAAGTCTGAAGTCACAGAGTGGCACCTATGGTACAAGGAGGTTCAGACAACAGAGGTACCTACCGCAGGAGGGACGGCCCTCTCTGGAGCAACTGGGATCGGGAAACCCCCTCGGGTATTTCCACTCCCGGGGGCCCACCAGCCAGCTCGAGTGGGGCTATTTCCCCTCGCACCTCCGCAGTCTCGGTCGGCTGGGATAGGGTCACTTCACCTTGCTACCCCTCGGCCTCGACCGGCTCGGATCAGGTCCCATCGTCCTGTGCCCCCCCGACCTCGATAGGCACACCAACCGCGACCGCCCCCACCTGAGATGCACCTGCCTCGATCGCGACCCCTCCAGCGATAGCAGCCCCCTCGGATTCAACAGACGGGAGGGCCAACTGAGCGCCCCCCTTGACTGAGCGAGCGGCCTTCGCCCTTCTTGCCCTTTTTCTCTTGATAGTCATGGCCTTCATCGAAGACCGCAACACCTTCTCCAATGGATCATTGCGCTTGGCCCCGCAATGCTTGGAAGTCCCATCCCGAGCGATCTGCTTGCCCTTGTCCCGGGCATGGGAAGAACTTCCAGGAACTTGAGGTCCACCGGGAGTAGGCGCCTCCTCTTCGTCAAGGATCACCACCTCGGCCGGTGACGCCTCTTCATCAGCCACTCGCCTCAAATCTGAGCAAAGAAAAGCGAGCCATCAGCAAAAAGTTCACTAATGCGACCCAACATCAATGCAAGGTTCCGAAGCCCTTACCTAGAGGCACCACTGCCCAAGAAGGATACTCCTCGATATTGGCCACGGTCATCAACCCAGCGGTAGATCGACGGTTCTCCTGAAGGAGGGTAGTTTTCTTCTCCACCTCCGGGGAAATCGCAGTCGACTTTGGAGGGATGTTTGGATGAAAGTTGGGAATCAGCGGGAAATTCCAAGAACTGCTGTCCAGGGCTACGCCCACCCAAAAATACTGGGTCTTCCAGCCCTTGTGAGAAGAGTCTCTGGGGGAGAGGGTTACACTGCTCCTTCCCCTCTTCGCCTGGAGATAGAAGAAGCCTTTACCCATATGGGCATGCTCCTTCAACTCAAAGAAGGTGTGGAAGAGATCCAGCGAAGGCTTGATCCCACACGAACAGTAAAGGAAAATGAAGGAGAATATGAAGGTATATGAATTGGAGACCAACTGGACCGGAGCCAGTCGGTAGAACCGAAGTAATTCGGCAGCAAAATGGTGAAGAGGAAGGCAGAACCCGCATTTCCAGGCCAAGAGAAAGGAGCAGAAGAGGTCGGAGTGAGTGTCTAGACTGGACTCATGGGGCTCCACCAAAGAGAAATAATACTTCCACGGCAGCCCATATCGACGCTCCAGCCGCTTCACCTCATCCTCAGTCAGTTCACTTCGTAGAGGTTCCGCTGGCACCATGAAAGCCCTAGAGGCCCACCCAACTCCTGGCACCTTGGCATCGGGATGCTGGTCCGCCATAGAGCAACCAGGAGAGCTAGAATAGGAAGAAGAGGACACTGTGCCAGATGACTCTGGGGGAGGTAGAAGTTGGTGAATCACCACCACCGTAATCTCTGCGAGCTCCACGAAGGCCGCCGCCACTCTCTGCCCTTCGGGGTCAACCTCGTGGCACATGAGCCTCTCGCAAACACAAAGACGGTGAAAAAAGCCCTAGACAATGGAGGTTAGGAACGACAGCACACGCTACGCTTATAAACCCCCCAGGAAGTGGCGCGACGTTCCAATGTTCAAAAAGAGGGCTGCACACAGCAA
The DNA here is from genome assembly GCA_024336825.1 of Amorphophallus titanum. NCBI lineage: Eukaryota > Viridiplantae > Streptophyta > Magnoliopsida > Alismatales > Araceae > Amorphophallus > Amorphophallus titanum. The sequence goes on along the minus strand of JANBPO010005528.1, from coordinate 21,914 downwards.
TTCGCAAGAATTATCATCATTATGGGCGTATGGGGTCAGATTTAAGGTCTTCACCGACCATCAGAGCCTTAAGTACATATTCACTCAGAAGGAACTCAATTTGAGACAAAGGAGATGGGTAGAACTATTGAAGGACTAAAACTTCACCCTAGAGTACCATCCAGGCAAGGCAAATATTTTGGCGGATGCTCTCAGCCGTAAGTTGATGGCACTGAGCTTGCATCGAGAATGGGATATGATGGAGGGTTTGATTGAATCACAACTCGAGAGAAGGAAGCAATTCTATCTCTTGGCTGGGTTGTCTGCTAGACCTACATTCTTAGACAAGATTGCTGAGGTGCAAAAGCAGGACATGGCATTGCAGAAGCTACTAAATAATGAGGACTTTCATGTGGGGATTAATGGGCTAATCATGTTCTGGGGAAGGATGTCTGTACCAAATGATGTGGAATTGAAAAGGGACCTGATATAGGAGGCTCACAGATCAAAGTTCTCCATTCATCCAAAAAACACTAAGATGTTTCAAGATATGAAGAGGGTGTATTGGTGGCCAAGAATGAAGTGAGACATAGCAGAGTTCGTGTCCAAATGTCTCACTTGTCAGCAGGTGAAGATTAAGCATCAAAGGCCTGGTGGTCCTCTATAGACTATTGATATGGCATAATGGAAATGGGAACAAGTCACAGTGGACTTTGTGAAAAGAAGGAAGCATGACACCATCTGGGTAATTGTGGACAGATTCACAAAGGCTGCATACTTTCTGCCCATCAACAAGTAGACTCCAATCGAATCCTTAGAGAAACTATTCATCACTGAGATCATTCGGTTGCATGGTGGACCTTTATCTATCATCTTTGACCGAGACCCTCGATTCACAGTGAGGTTCTGGAAGAGTCTACAGCAAGCTATGGGGACAAAGTTGTGGTTTAGCTCGGCATTCCATCCTTAGACTGATGGGCAAATCGAGTGCACTATCCAGACTTTAGAAGATATGCTGAGGGCATGCAGTATTGAATGGAAGAGGACTTGGGGTGATCATTAGCCCCTGATAGAATTTGCATACAACAATAGTTACCATTTCGTCATCGGAATGGCACCTTACGAAGCACTCTAACGGCGGCCATGTAGATCACCAGTGTGTTGGTATGAAGCTAGTGAAAAGTAGCTATTCGGACCATAGTTGGTACATGACTACTCATAAAAGATATCTATGATTAGGCAGTGACTCCTCATAGCCCAGAGCCATCAAAAAAGTTATGCAGGGCAGTGGCGGAGAGAGTTAGCATTTGTAGAGGGAGACCATGTGTTCCTAATGGTGTCTCCCACCAAGGGAGTAGCATCCGATAAACGTCTACCCTTAATGTCAAAGGTGTACATCATCTTTATTATTTTTGGTCAGAGACAGATATGGTAGTTTATGCTCAGTAATTGGGGGTACTACAGTCTAACCCACGTGTACCCTTAATGTCAAAGGTATAAATCACACCTGTCTGTTCACTAGGTTCTTTCTCAAAATTCAAAGTGAAAAAGATTTGTTGTAACCCTTAATGTTCTAAGTTTCACTAAGTGTCAATTTGTTTAACCTCAATACATATTCCTTGAAGAGGGGCGATCTCGCGCTGGTCTTTTGCTGGAGCAAGCGATCACCGCGTTGAGACCTGCAAGGAAGGGAAACAGATCAGGTGGCCCAGGGATGGTTCCCTGGGGAAAAACTCTTTGATGCCTAAGTCAGTAGAGTAGTGGTGGAAGCTGTGAGGGGAGGCGAAAGAGGTTGCACGAGATCCCTCTCCACCAAGGTGGTGAGGAAGTTCCTACTTAGGGGGTTTAGGCGTGTCAAGCATTACCTTTCTCTGGAGGGAGTCCCAGGTTTAAATAGTGCGTCAGCCTCATGAGTCCCGTAAGCGAAGGAGTTTGGGCGGGGGTTACATCCTCGACGTGGGCTCTTTATAGCCTTGAGGACTCTTGGCCTCCCTTATCCTCATAAACTCGTGCTCATAAAGGGCTCTAAATGACAACATGGATAAGCACCCGTTGGTCGACCTAAGCATGGAGTATGCCAGCTCCTATCCAGGCTATAGGCATGGCTCGGGTGTAATTCGGTAGGAGTGGGCGCGGGGCACCAGCCCTTATCCTGACATGGGTCGTAGCTCGGGCATGAATCTCCCTCCGATCGGACCGACGCTGAGACATCTGAGCCTAGTGGCCGCCTGGGAGGGGCTTGATTCCGAGTGAACTTATTGGGCTTTCATGATAAGTGGGCCATGTGGGCTATCACTTAGGCAAGTTGTGCCTCATTTGGTCTCATTGGACCTAGTTCGGCCGCACTTAGGTCGGCTGCAGAAATCCCCTCTAATTGTCCCCCTCCTACTCCCGAGCCTTGTCAGGCTGGGAGGAGTAACCATTGGGTTTTGGACCAGCGTGGCTCGGGTGGGGTGAAATTTGGCAGTGTTAAGAAGCCACGTGTCGTGGTCACCTGGGCCCGTAATAATGATAATCCAGATGGATTTCAAACGAAGAGGCCCCCTTTGCCTTGAAGGTCGAAACATCGCGCCGCCGTCTGCAAGGGGATATAAGCATTGTGCGCTATTGGCGTTCCAGACTTCCACTACTTTAGGGTTTTACTCTCCTTCATTTTTATTTCTCTAGCCAATCCATTCCTAGAATGACGTCATAATCTACCAATTGTAAGGTATAAAGTCTCTCCGACAATTGCCGATCGCTAACCACAACAGAGGAGTCTTCAAGACATAATGGGGTAGCCATAAAATCACCAGATGGCAATTCAACAATCAAATCACAAGCCATCTCGATCATGGGCTCCTTGATACATGCAATAAAATCCTCAGAAATAAAGGAGTGAGAAGCACCTGAATCAAATAAAACATGGGCTACACAACCAAAAATAGTAATAGTACCTTCAACGAGATTTGAAGCCACAGCCTCAGCCCATGAGATATGAGTCACCTTGCCCTTTTGCTTTCTACTGGTAGCTACAGAGGACTGGAAGGAGGATGCTGCTGAAGCCTGAGGATGGATCTGCTGGAACTGCTGAGATGGCGGCGGTGGTGGAATTGGAGGCCAGAACTGCGATTGAGACGGCTGAGATTGAGCTGTCGGAGCAAATTGCACTGGGATCGATTGCAAAGGATAGTCTCTCACTACGTGACTTGACTGGTCACATCAAAAACATACCACTGACAAAGAACACAGTTTGCCCGGGTGGTTGCCACCACACCGCGCACAACCCTTGAATTGGCTCTTGGTAGAACCCTGGCATTGCTGGAAAGAAGGAGCTGACTGTTGTACTGTGCTAGATGATACCTGCTAGTCAAATCACTTCTTGAACCTCTTCTTATTCTTAAAATTCTTGAACTGGGACTCACCCGAAGAAGCAGCAACACTAGCAGCTGGAGTGGCAGAAGGAAAACCTAGAACAGGAGGCGGGTAACTAGATGGAAGCTGAATCATCGGCTGAACCGACACTGCTTGAGAAGGAGTCTAGGATCTTGCCAAGTCCAACTCCAACGCTGCCGCAGCCTAATTCACCTCATTCATATTAGTCACACGAGCAATAATCAACGGTTGCCTCAATTCAGCACAGAGACCGTGAAGAAATTGTTCTATCTTTAAAGCTTCGTTAGCCAGCACATGGGGCACATAACGGCCCAATTCCATGAACCTATTTCGATATTCGACCACCGACATTCCTCCTTGGACGAGCTGCAAGAACTGGTGCATTTTATCCATCTTGAGGTAAGCCGGACTGAAAGAAAGTTCAAATGTGGCGACGAACTCAGCCCACGAAATCTGTCGGAGCGGATGAGACTGAAAAGCAATCTCCCATTCTGTGTTCCACCGTGTTAGCGCCACGCCCTGGAGTTGAAAAGTGTCGAGCATCACTTTCTTGTCTTTCGCGCTCTCCATAGAGTTGAACACGCGCTCGTTCGTGCACGGACCTGTTGTTGACGCTGACTCTTTTTATGCACAGACAATACATTGAATTTTAAAGCAGATGTATCTCAATTTAAGCACAGTAATTAAAAACAGTTAGATAACAGATCAATCAAGATGTTGACAAATAGTGCATGCCATCATCAAAACAGTCGGAGTGCAACAGAGGAGCCCATCCTCAAGTCCTCCCCCTAGACAGAAGCGACCGCCCTTATGGATAGGGCCATGCATACACGAGATTGGACCAGGAAGTTTGGCCTCGAGGCCTGCAGTGAGTTGTCAGACCTGATGGTGAAGAATTTTGTCTCATTCGCCAGGGTGCTCAGCTTGTGGCAATACCACTTCTGTGGCGTTGCACAGGAGTTGGAGGATAGCCAAGCTGCACACACGGCAGTGACAGCCAAGTGTGAGAAGGTTGAGGGACGCCTAGAGGCGTCTGAGGCAGAGGTGACTGGGCTCCGAGAATAGTTGGAGCAGGTGGGGTTAGCCCTTGTCGAGATGGAACAGGACCACGACTTCTTCCAGGTTCGGGCTAAGATGGCCAAAGGCCATGCGTCTAGGCTGGGGACGCAGGTGAAGACCATCGCGCTTTGGGCTCAAGAGATGGAAGCACAGCTTGCTGACTTGTGCTCATCGTTGCCGAATGCCTGCGAGGAGGCGGTGGAGAATTTTCACTCATCCCCGGCTTACTGGGTAGATCTAACCTCGGTGGCCCAAGAGGTCTTCAGGCCAGTGCGTGACCGTGGCTTCCAGGAGGGTTAGAAGGCTGCTCTCCAGGCCGTGGTGGAAAGCTCGGGGGTCTCGGTGTCTTCTCTTCCTCCTCCTTCGACGCCTTATGCTGCTGAGGCCAGTGGTAGCAGGGAGGAGCTTGGTGACGAGGAGGTTAGGGCCGAGGAGTGGATGCTAGAGCCAAGCACCAGCGGGCGAGCAGTCGAAGATGACCCATTGGCGGAGAAGCATCTGGTCGACTTGACTGATGACCCACCAACTGTGGAAGCTGCCACCGCACGTGAGCCTGAGGATGATGGGTCACGTGACTATGCTGCTGGGGCAAGTGCCTGAGGGGATATCTGTTACTTTTTCTTTCTCTTTTATGTAAATTTAATTTCTTGCTCTGCTGAGGCAGTTGCCTCCCTTTGTAATCCTTTCACTTTTTGAATGGAAGACTTTCTTCTTTTTCACAAACTCTGGAATCTTTGGGATCTGCCACACATTTTACTTTCTCCACTTGCATTGAGATCTCTTGGGGATACGGAGCGGCAACTCGGGGGTACCCTGGGAGGAAGCGTCCTTCGGGACCCTCGGCAGCGGCCTAAGATCGTATACTAAACTAGCAAATGAATGCCAAGAAGTTAGACCTTTACCTCCACGCACCCGGTGTGGCGAAGATAACCCCGGCCAATTACGGACTCCCGGTTAAACAAATTTTACAGTAATACAAATAAATCAACCCCCTCCACGCAGGGAGGTAATAGGTCACATGTGGGGCCCGGGAGTCACGCTAACTGGGTTGACGGGTAGCATCTTGAAGTCGCCTCCGTCGGTGCTGAACCCGCGTCTGGTATTGTCCCGACGGCGCGATCTACAGTGGCCGTGGGGCCCGCTGGTCCCTCTGTCCTTCGGCTCTGCTGTGGTGGGACCCTTTGTGGTGTGACCCCCGGTAGAGCCCCTCCATGGATGGCGGTCGGCCGGGGATGTCGGTCGGAGGCTGGTCGGTCCCGATCTCCAAGCCTTGGAGGTTGTTGCCACAGGCTGGACGTTGCTGTTTTCAGGCGCGCGCTCTGGCGAGATCACTTGCTGCGGCCGATCCCGATGTCCGATTGAGGCAAGGCTGGCGCCGTTGGAAAGCTCTCTCGAAGTCCTTCAACGTAGGACCAGAGAAGCTCACTTGATCTTCTTGGATCTGGACTTGTTGAATTTTCTATGCTGCTGTTCTACAGTACCCAAAATATCAGGACAGTAGGGTAGTTTCCTATAAATGGCCATTGACCGCCTACTTACAGCTGGATTCAGGCTTCTGGCTCTTCTTAAAAGTTGTATGGAATCATACCACGAAACTGGGACAATATTTGGAATTGGATTTGGAGGTGGTGGCGATTTGATATGATTTTTAGAGTGACTGGTGGTCGGATCTGGGAACAAGAGGACAGAACTATAGATGGATTTGAGAATGATTTTTAGAAAATATGAGATGGACTTAATAAAATTCACGAAAACTATGGGGTGGAGGGGTGGATGGAAGGAACAACCAGTAAAATTGGGAGTCCTTGGAAAAATCAAATGAGGGGTCGGACGAGTAGATCTCAGGTCTGCTGTCACAGGTGACAGAAAATCGGAAGACCTGATGGCAGTGGGGAAATGAAAATAGAAAAATGGCAAACGTGGTCTTCAGGGGCTGAAATTTTTTGTGGAGGGTGGGGTGGACGTGGGGAACCAACCTTGAAATTTTTAGATCCAACAAGATCCAGGGCTGAGGGTGAAAATTCCTGAGGTGGGATGCTACAGGGGCGGACAGAACCGGCACGGCGGTGACGATGGCGGTGCGGTGGCGGCTCGATGGCGGCGGCGGTGATCGTCGGACCGATACTTGAGGCTTCACACCTCTGAAGAGGCATAAATTCAGGGAGAGGATCAGCCTCTAGATGTTGAACAGCAAATAGGAATAAGTGCAGAGTAGGATGTTGATGAAGAACAAGTTCATGAAGCACAACAACCAAGAGAAGTAAATCTGGAATAGCAACTTCATGAATTAGAAGAACAACATCTTTTTGATAAGCATGTCATGCAACAGCTTGATCAACACATAGACCAGCTCATTGATCGAATGGAACAGCAGCAACAGTAACTATTTGAGGAGCAAAGGGTGGAACAATCACAGGAAGCTGAAGTGCCACAAGAAGCTGAAGTTGAAGCTCCACAGCAAGAGCAGCCATGTGTTGAATAGCCTGAGTAGCCAAGGGTGGAGTAGCCACAAGAAGCTGAAGTTCCACAGCAAGAGTACCTTGGTCCTGTAGATTATCATGGACCCTATCAAGGGTCAATGATGGGATTTGGCATTTACCCACACAGGTCACCTGAAGAACCCTTCATCCCACCAGAGTTTCAGGCTTCTACTTCAGCTGGACCTAGTTCAAGACAATATGTTGCAGAGGTACATCCATCACTGGTACACTTACTGTTAGATCAATTTAGGATAATGAATGCATAGTTTATGCATTTACACACTGCTGTAGAAAGACTAGACACTAGGATGATGCATATAGAGCAGACTGTTAACAGCCAGTGGGAGTCATTTGTTAGCGATAAATTTAGATCAGATGAAAGACTCCATGACTTCTTGGATTCCCATCTACATGTGTGTGAGCAAGCTAGAGGCATTATGAGGGATATGAGACGGACCCAAGCAGATCACTATGCCAAATCTACACAAATGCTGGTCTATGCCTTTGACATTGGAAGAGAACAGCAAGCCATCAGTGCACAGCTAGCTACAATTCAACAAGAACAAGCAGCCCTTTCACAAAGGATTAATACAATCTCTGATGAAGTCCAGGGTAGCATAATCTAACTTGGAAATATTTATGGTAAATTGGATGATGTCCAAGAACAAGTTCAAAATCTAGCTGGCAGTTTCAGAGATATGGTCACCAGTCAAGCCACAAGTGCATCAACCTCAATGGCTGAAATCCCCCACCAGCAAACTTCTCAGTTGGAAAACATGTGCACCATGTTACAACAATGGTTTGTGGATTTGTCTACTAATGTCAAGGAATTAAGAGCTGAGGTTCAGCAAAATGACCAGAAAATGATGACAATGTTTGCAGCTCTTGGCACAAAAGTAGAAAGGATTCCCAACTCCTTTGCAACGATAGTATCATTAAGAGGAAGTTCCAACAGAGCTCCTGTTAGAAGGGTGTTAGATCCATCTATCAGTTAATTCTAGTGCAACAATTTATTTTAAAATCTGAATATCAGTTGGGGGATAATTCAACCCCCCTTCTTGTCCACGCTCCAGTATTGTTGGGGCCAACAATGATGATGGCGCCAGCCTGATTGACCGACACCGCAACAACTCACGTTGTTAGTGAGTGAAACACCACTGCTTATAGTGGCTGGACCCCAAACGCCACGGTTGACCTTGCTGTGGCACTCGGACTCCATCTGATCACAGTGGCGGTCAGCAATGTAGCCGGCGACTTAGTAGTCGATGGGATACACACAGGCACCGAAACACTCTCAGGAGGTGATGTAGCCCCTATTGCCCCACTGACTACCCCAGAAGACTAACCTGACCAACAGCCACCTATTGCAGATAGTGTTCCGATGAGAAGTCCTTGGACTATAGCCAGGCGAGGAGCGTCCCATTGAGTGAGTGTGCTGGAGGGCAGGGATGCTTGCACGTAGTCTTGGTGGATAGTCTACCCCTTCCTGTGGTTCCTACCAGCGTGGTAGAGACTGTGGCCCGCTAGATACCCACTGAACAGACGACAGAGGATGGAGGCACTGGGCCGACCCGGCTGGCCGATGAAGGATTGATCCGAGCCATGGGTCACACTGCTAGACGTGGTTACCGTGCGCCATATAGACCAGAAACATGATGTCACTTCACGCGTAGGCTGAGGCCTTGGGTGGCTCCACGTGTTAGTCACCGTTGTGCCCGAGAACTTGGTGGCCTATGTACCTGTGGACGCACTTTTTATCGAATTGATTGTTTATTCGTTTATCGATTTATTAAGTGCGTGGGTGTGCCAGTCACAATGTGACAATTTATTCGAGCGCTCGATCTGAGTTCGTCAGCCGATTATGTGGTTCGGATCTGGACCAAATCCCGCCGTGCCACAAAGGTCATGACGTCGTTTACACCCCCCATACAGGGGAACACCATTGATTAGTTGCCGGAATTAAGGACATTGCAGCCTAAGAGAGTTAATACTAATTATACAAGATAGAGAGGAAGAAACCACATTAAGGGCCCGCATCGGAATACGAGCATTTGGACATGTTGGTCAATCGGGGACCATTTCATGTTTGGACGGAGGTCCATGACAAGGGTGCGGTGAAATCCGAGACCAACCCGTTTAAATATCTGCCGAGCTCACGGTAATTTTAATAATAGATCAGAAAGGATCCGGGCAAGGAACGGGTCCGATTTGATCGGGATGTCAGCCCAAAGCAATGTCGAATCACGGCCATGTTGGGATGGCTCCCAAGGTCCGGACCGGACTTGTCTGATGTAAATCAACACCGATCTCATTCGGTGGGGAAGAGTCCAGTACACAAATCCTTAAATCGTTTGATGAAACACGCGCGCGAAAATTATAACATGCAAGCATTAAAAAAGCCGAAACACATGTGCATGTTATTTCCTTCCAATAAAACGGAACTTAAAATTTTTCCGTGTGTAAACAGACTGGCACGTCCGGTGGGACTTTCTCTCCCTTCATTTAACTGCTAAAGTCCTTTCAATGCCCTTATGAAGACCCTAACTCTTCTTCTCTGTTGAGCAGGAAAGAGGAAGCCGTTCGAAAAGCAAAGGAAACTCTCGCAATGGCGGCAGCCACCTACGGCCCGATCGTTGTTGCAGGCCATGCAAGCCATGGCTACCTCACCGTCCCCATTGTGTTTGAGGATTTTTCGGCGGTAGTTGGTTCCCCCTTCTGTCTAGGGGTGATACCTGCCACTTTTAGTCGGAGATGCCTTCTTCGGCTCCATCTGTCGTTGCTGGGGGCAGCAAGTCCCGTCCGATCCAAACTCGTTTGTTCTCTGTGAACACGCTCACTGCCAATGCCGTCCCAGCCAAATGGGAGCAACACCGCTGCCGACAAAACAAGAGGCCAGTGGCAAAAATCTCAAGATCCGGCAAGTCCATACTTGTCGGGGATCTACGCGTTCGGCTCGACGGCGCCGAGCCGAGGCTTCCACGAGACCGATGCGTCCCCAACGTATCCACTTCTAACCGTTTCTCGCTCCTCTACAAAATGCGAGAGGACAGGCTAGTCTTCAAAAAGAAGACTAAGTCCGATGACGGGGATAAGGCCTTCAGGCGACGTCCCCGGAAAGTCAAACAAATTTGGGTCACCAAGCAAGAGGCCCAAGCAATCAAGCAGACTAGGGCCAGCAAGTCTGCGAGTGCCCAGCCCCAAGCTGACGTGGCATCGTCAGGTGCCGTGCAAGGGCAGAAGAGAAAAGGGGCTTATCGCAAGCCCAACTTCACATCACAGAGCTCAGGACCTATTTGAGCTAAAGCAGGCAACTGTGCCCAGACACCCCTGTCGCGGGTTTTCGTCTTTGAAAGACTAACGGAGACCCTTCCTGTAAAGACCTCTGTCTTTGATAGATTGGGGGCACCCCTTCGTCTCAGTGCCCATGTACCGAAGAGGCGAAGAGTAATCCAAATGGCAGAGACAGGTGAGAGTATGAAAATTTGCACCTGTTATGCCTTCGGCAGGCAACATATAGAACAAATTGGCAATCTCGCCAATCCGAGTGACCCCACCGGGGTGAATGATCCAAATCTGGCGATAGTCTCTTAACATGGGGGGCGCGATCGTGCCGAGTTGACTGAGGTAGAGACATGACAGAATGGGATAGAACGTGATGAAATGATGGATGAGGTGGACGTTAGCAAGATTCATGGGTGGATCCCATGCTAGCATGGTTTAATCGCATGATATAATGTCTCTCTAGAATTTCTGGAGATAGGAAATCTGAGATTTTCTAGAGACAGATACTCTCGATGGAGCTCCTCTCCTTCGGCCAGCTTGAGAAGCTTTGGCACATCCACGTCGCAGAGGTCCACACATGCATGAGGGATCGTCAGAGGGGAGAGGTGGGAGAAAGGAGAGACTGGGCAGAGAGAGGGAGCATTGGAGAAAGGGACTAGGAGAGAGAGAGAGCGTTGGAGGGGAGAGGAGGGGGGAAGGAGAGGATAGGGGAGAGAATTGGACAAGATGTCATCTCCTGGGTCATGTTGCCGCTCCTGTTGTCATTCCCAGAACTACCAATGCTTGCCTCCCTTTGTTGCCCCCCATCAAGCTGTGCTTCCAGAATATCTCCCCCAGAATCACCCTCCCTCCAAGAACCATCTGCCAGCCTCTACCTCTCAAGCCCAAGGTGGCCAACCGCCAACGTGTGGGGTTCCCAAGTCCAATGTCATTGCAACAGTGCCAACCTCAAATGCTTTCACAATTCTTCATGTGGATGTGGACATCCTTGAGCCATCTGAGGACTACTTGGTGCTTGCTAGTTCCTTTCCCTAGTTGCCATAGGTCCGGCTACAGCTTGGTACAATGTCACCACTGTGGAACTCCTCAGCACTGCTACTTAAGTCTATGATGGTGGTAACTACGGCAAACCCTAACCCTAATGCATGTAAGATTGTTTGATAAATCGCATCCCCCACCATGACTAGATCATACGAGTTGACCCTCTTCCTTGTTGGACCGGAGCATCGAATAGACTCGTGTTCACTAGAAAAATCAGATCAGAATGGCACTCATGTAGATTATGCAAGATCTTGGACCTTTGGTGGAGCATCTTAGCAGAATTCTCCTACGATGCAACATCCATGCCTGGATAGGGCAACCCCGTTCAAAGAAAAACTACATCCCACCATTGATTAGAAGATCTTCCACGATGACTTTGTCAAAGAGAGATGACAATTACGTGCATTTGCATAGAGAGTGAGTCAACCTTGAGCCATAGGGGCATCCCATATTACTAGTGCACTAGGATTGCCATTCAGATCAATTAACTTTTAAGTTAGTGTGAGTTTGATTTCACCTATGGTTATTTAGATATAAAAACTTACATGGGAGAGATGCAATTGATGCCAGTAGGTATGGGCGCCAGGGATCAATTCTTCATTGCGGGCGATGAAGCCATCTCCTTTCCCTGACCCTGTCTTCCTTTGCACAGATACGAGGCGGCCGGCTGCGGAGGAGGAGCCTGCGATGTAGCGGGAGGTGATCGACCTTGGCGACGACACGGCTGTCGCTGAGTTGCGAGCTCTCGAGGTGCGCTCCCAAGTCCGGGACAAAGGCAAGGGGGTGGCCCGGGAGGGGTCTTCCAGTCAGCGGGGGTCCAAGCGCAAGGATCCCGTAGAGAGGATGCTGCGGGACGCCGTGAAGACCAAGAAGCGGGCCAAGAAGGCTGGGGCTGTCTCCGCCGTCGAAGGTGGCTCTGACCCGGCTCTCCCCTCCGTCGGACTTGCCGGGGCCGACCCTAGGAGGTCGGCTCTCCCATCCGCCGAACAAGAGGAGGCCAAGGCCAGCTCTATTGCCGGAGGTGGTGTTAGCCTGGCTCTCCCCTCTACGGGAGCTGAGGGGGCCAAGGTCGGAATGGATGACTCCAGGGGTGTGGCCAAGACTGGAGCGTCGAGTGGGGTAGGCGGCATTTTGGGCGGAGACGTCAGGGCCGAGTCTACCGAAGCCGGGAGGTCGCGAGGAGAGGTGACGCAACCTCAACTGACCAAGGCTAGAGGGACGGACAAAGTAGCGGCTCAATCTGGGCCAGTCAGCGGGGCTCTTGAAGAGGTGTCGCACGGAGGGGGAGCCCCTATTTCGGCTACTCTCGAGAGGCTGGGCATCCAGGGCCCTCTTTACCAAAATTGTTGTGGCATAGCCACAAAGATAGTGCGAGGAGGGGAAAGGCAGCATTCTCCAGCGGCGGCCCTTGAATTGGGAATGGAGGGAGGCCTAATCCTGACCCAACTGGGGGCCACCCTGGCGGAAGCTTATGCTCGATTGGAGTCAGAACGCTCGAGCCTTGCCTGGACCCTTGGTTCATCCGACGAGAAGATAGCTCGGCTCACCGAGGATCGTGATGCGCTTCAGTGGGAACTTTCCTTGTTTAAAGAGCAGGTGAGGGTGAACCAGGCGAAAGCTCAGACATTGATCGAGCAGTTGGCTCGGGCCCACAAGTCACTCGAGAGGAAGAGCAAGCTTCTAGAGGAGGAGCATGTGGCCTATGCTGAGTGAGAAGGCCAGGGGGAGGCTGAGCACACCGAGCTATTAGATCGGGTAGGGGAAGCCATGCGCTTTCGGTTAGAGGCCGAGGCTGATCGGGCCACGATGGAGAAACAGATGGCTGAGGTAGGTTGGAGGTTGGCCGAGGCAAAACGGGAGAAGGCCGAGCTCGTGAATCCTTGCACCTTGCCGTAGTAGCGTGGTGATTCGCTGTGCTCAAGGATGTCGTCCCACAAGTCGCTCATTCTGCGTTCGCTAACTCCCGCTGCAACTTGGCTTGTCGCTGCGCTGCTGCAATCTGCTTTAGATGCTGCTCATGCGTTTCGCGCACATGAAACGTCGAGAACAACCATTCAAGACTGAACGTGCCGCCTTTCGGTAGCGGTGCATCCTTATGGCAGGCCACTCCCGACGCCCACGCTCGTAGTGCTGGATTGGGACGAATGATGCGGTGTCCCAGATTGTGAATTGGACGCCGCTTTGAGCCGTTGAGGCGATTTTCGACTTCAATGTCGATTAGCTTTTGCAGTGTGTGACTCGGCTTAACGCGGCGAGCCTTTTGTTTTGCTTTTAACGCTCGAATCTCTGACTTGTTCATCTAGCCTCGGCAACAATGCTGATATAGTAAGTGGTTTCGTCGATATGGTTTGTTGTAACAAATGGATCGTTGTCGAAAGTTGGTACGATCCACTTAACGTGAAAGCCTTCGCGATGCAGTGCGTACTTAATTTCTGGTACAGAGAAGGCACGCATGGCATGGTTTTCTGTCCACGTTTCACCCTTATACGTGTAACTAATTTGGTGATAGACAATCGAGTTCGATACGTCAAATCGCTTCTCCATTACTCGCCGTACAGCATCAAAACCCTCGTCGCCATGCTCAGGCCACGTACCGTCCCATAGTGGAATCAGTCTCGCTGCGCAGCATGGCGCATGCAGGACATCGAACACGAATAGCCCGCCGCGCCGAAGCGTGCCATGTACCGCCTGCAATGCCCTCTGCAACATGGACTCTTGATTGCGAGCAGCCGTGATGTAACAGAACGCGCCGTAGAGGCACGTTACCGCTTCTACCTTGTCTCGGAACGGCAAATCCTCAATTCGCCCGACTGCCGCTTTAACACCCTTAGCGACAGCGCGTTGCACCATTGGTTCGCTAATGTCCACGCCGATTGCTTGCCAGCCATGCTGCGCAAAGCGCTTTGTGAACTCGCCAGTACCGCAGCCCAAGTCAATGAGCCTAGGCTGGTAGGGTGTTAAGAGTTTCGCTGGCTCTAGATTGTGCAGGACAACGCGCGCTTCGTCGTCGTACTTTTTGCCAGCGTGAATGATGTCGTATATTTCTGCCGAACGCTCGAACGGTGCGCAAATGCTCATTAAAAACTGATAGTCAGCATGGAATTGACAGGACGGTAACGCTCATCGACATACGAAGCGTTGAACATTGTCGTATTGTTGCAGTGATACATGCCGTAGCCTTCGTGGATATGCCCGAAAACGTGCAATCTTGGCTCAATGCGGTGTTTGACGGCTTCTAGCAGCGAGCGAGAGCCAACGTGCCCGCCGCTCTTAACGTAGTCACCAAAACCTAACGGTGGACCGTGAGTGATGAGAATGTCCGTGTCGCTCGGTATCTGTCGCCATTTCTCGGACAGCATCGGCTCAGCGAGATTGAATGCCCAATCACAGAATGGTAATTGCCACGGACTTCCCCAGATACGCAATCCGTCAAACTCGCACCCGCTATCTTGCAAGTAAGTCCACGGCAGGTGCTCCATCGAATGCGGCGCATCTTGAAACACCCAGTCGTGATTGCCTGCGATGCCGACAACCTTCATGCGGCTAGACAACTCTTTGAGCCATGGCGCGAACACAACGGCAAACCACCATGCCTGATTCTGTCTCTTTGTTGGACAATAATCACCAGCCAGCAGCAACAAGTCACAATCTGGCACTTCTGGCAGGTATCCATGTAAGTCGCTTATGCAGATGATTTTCATATCTCGACGCCCATTCAGTTACAGTTCGGCAGTTCGCCCATCACAGTGCGTTCAGTAAATCGCACACATAGCCCACTTCGTCCTGCGACATATCGGCGAATAAAGGCAGGTAGAAACCACGCTCAAACAAATCATCGGCTACCGGATACTCGCCGTGTGCGTACTGCTTTAAGTGCGGTTGCTGGTGCATCGGCTTAAAGAACGAGCGTGTCTCAACGCCATTCTCGTGCAGGTACGCTCGAACTGCGTCACGGTTAAACGCTGTACCCTTGCGAATCAACACGGGATAAACCCACCACACCGAACCTGGCGGGCGCAGCATCGTTTCGAGCCACCAGCAATCCAAGTTGTCGCGGTACCATTGAGCAACTTGCGCTCGTTTCGCTAATAACTCGTCTTTGCGCTCTAACTGAACCAATCCCAGCGCCGCCTGCATTTCGGTGATTCGACAACCTAGCGCTAGTTCTTTGTGGTGAAAGTGCTCGCCAGTAGTAAATGCGTGTGCTCGCAATCCTTTCAGTCGTTCAGCATCTTCTTCGCTGTCTGTGAGTACGATGCCGCCTTCACCAAGTGTCACGATTTTATTCGCGAAAAACGAGAAGCAAGCGAATCGTCCTGCATTGCCGATGCTATTGCCGCCAACAAACTTAGCAAAATGCGCCTCCGAACAGTCCTCTACCATCCTCTGCGTATCCATCGTCGGCAAACTCGACGGCACGCCGTAAAGGTGCATTGGCATATACAACGACGAAGTGCATCCATCCCAGTTGGCATTGCCTGTTTGCGGTTCGCTATCCACGAACACGGGATAACCGCCAGCGTGAATCACAGCATTGGGACAAGCCACCATCGTAAGTGTTGGCATTGCAACGCTGACGTTCTTTACACCGACACAGCGCAGTGCTAGTTCCAGTGCCGTTGTCCCGCTATTGCAGGTGACTCCGTACTTACGTCCATGCAACTCAGCGAACCGTCGCTCGAACTCCTCGACTAGCGGACCAGTGCTAATTTGCCCACTGAGTACCGCTTGACGCACTGCATCCGCTTCACGTTCACCAATGCTCGGCTTGGCTACGCGGATTACTCGCTTCGCACTGAGATTTAACGGTGCTTCCATTTAGAGTCCGAGTACGTGCCTTTCTTCTGGCGTGAGTTTATTGAGAACATCCCGCCTGTCTGGCACGTCCACAAACACAGACCTAGGCTCAACCTCAAAGAACGATCCATACTCGTCTTTGTAAAGCCACGACGACACCACTTGGCCGCCAATCTTGTCCGCTCGCTTTGCTGCTAAGTCGATGTCCGTGAAGTAAGAATCACGCACGCAATGTCCGTCGTCCTTTGAAACAACAGTGACTTTGTATACGTCAACACGAGTAAAGTGCTTGCTCATTTCAACTCCCACTTAGGACGCCAAGATTGCAACCCGTTGCCCAGTTTTTGATACCGACGTGTTTTCTTGCCGCGATGCCGCTCATCCATCGCACTACCAACATCCAGCACAACCCGCCGCATATTCTTTGGACAGCGCCGCCAGTATTCGTGAATCAGCACACAAGCCCACGGCCCAGCGCTAATCAACATCGGCCTACTACACTCAACCATAAATGGCGCAAGTTCGTCAATTGTCTTGCCCCATGCGCTATCGTCGGGTGTCTTGGGTGTAGACAGCTCGCCGTGATTGCCGATCGAGCAGCAGTGATACAGCGTGAGCAATTGAAACCGCTGGTAGTTTGCGAAGATGAATATCTCTCCGAACGTAAAGAACTAGAGCCTTGCTCAAAGGTGCCTGGTCGCCTAGGCATTATCACCTTTACAATAATGGGGGGCATGAAGAGGGCAATCTAGCGAATGAACACTTGTCCAAGGAGGGCATTAGGGGGCTTTGCCTAGAGGTAGACAAGCATACTGCAGAGTGCCTTAAATGCCTAGACTCCAGAGTGGAAGCCTCATTTGAGGGTATGGAAAGAAAAGTGAAAGGGGTGGTACTTGGTAGCGAAAATCAAGAAGAGGTGACAAGTCACCATCACCAACAATGCCAAAGGGAGTAAGGTAGCCAAGAAGGGGTGGGGTGAGGAAGAGGTAAGGGTGAGTAAGGGGTTTCTTTTACTTCCCTATAAGGGTGGTTTCGTGCAATGTATGGGGAGGTTGTGGTAGATAGAAGAGGAGAGTGGTAAAGAAGTTAGTCAGAAGGTGTTAGGTAGATATTCTATATATCTAGGAGACTAAGTATGAAAGAGATGGGTCCGACATAACGAGGAGGTGGGAGGCACCTGCCTCCAACTAGGGGGAGATCCCGAGGCATCATGATCCTTTGGAATGAATTTGTTGTGGAAGAGTTGGCAACCCATAGAAGGGATGGCAATATGCCATTTCTCTTACCTTCTGTAATGTGGAGGATGGATTCATGTGGGACTTTACTATGGTATATGGTCCCCATACTAGAAGAACATAAGGATTGTTGGGAAGATCTTTTAGCTTCCTCCAAGCAGTCAGGCAGACCGTGGTGTATAGGGGGTGACTTGGTGCCATCTCATCCCCTATGGAGCATTTTGGGGGTATAGGGACTTGGAAGACTTTCAGGACTTATCCATGAAGCTATGCTCACTGACCTGAAGACTCGCATGCTTCTTTTACATGGTCCAATCTAAGAACAAACCTTATTTGCACAAGATTGGACATTTTTCTGGTTTCTGTGGAGTGGGAAGATCATTTCCCTTGGACAAAAGCCCTCTGCCTGATAAGACCTTTATCTTACCACAAGCCCCTCCTTCTCCACACCAAAGGCAGGCAATGGAGGAGGCCCAAGCTCAAACTTGAGCATCACTGGTTGAGGGAAGCTGATTTCATGGACGTACTGGTCAGAGTTTTGCAGACCCCCCACTATAGGCATTCTGCTATGGCCAGGGTGGTGTCCAACCTGAGAATCTTAACCTGTGAGCTTTCAACCTGGGAAGCCTGTAAATCCCTCCCAGGATAGGTAGACAAGGACAATCTTCTTCTCCAGCTCCAAGGATGGGACTCTCTTGAGGAAGCTGGCTTACTTGATGTGGATGACAAGGCTTACTTCATCATAGGCTGAAATCATCTCCATGGCCATTGTCTTTCAATTTTAATGGCATGTTTAGTTATAGAATGTTGTTATGGCATGGTAGTTTAGCTTGGTAGTGTGTTTCCCCACGATTCCCATCGATTTCAGTGGATTGGGAGGGGGTCCGATTTTGGACTCCGTCGGTTCGCAACCCAGACAGTGTAACGCACCACCCTGGATGCGTTACAGTCCCCTGACGGCCCAACATGGGTGCGTCACCTGACCTGTAACGACCATCCCTATGACCATCACATGACCTTTGACCGGTCATTTGATCATTGACCTAGTTAGGCGATTGGCTTGGCGGTCCATTGGGGGTCCGCTAGAGCCTTGCAACGCCCCAACGGAGGTGCGTTACATTTCTGATTAAACTGTGTCATTTTTAGGCGCTCGGGTGCCTTTAACGGTCCCCGACCTACGCGTTAGAGCTTGTGGTGCACCTACCCTGGTGCGTTACGGTCTGTGCAAGTCGTGTGCTATATCTGCCCCTTCTGGTGCCTTTAACGAACCATGGGAGGCACATCTCATTAGTGTGACGCACTACTCTAAGTGCGTTATAGTCTGTATTCTATGTGTATGTTTCAAACCATTCGGATAGGTTTAATGGCCCTAAGGAGGGACATCACAATCATGTAACGCCCCTTCCTTAGACCGTCACTCATTGTGACGGAGCGATATTGGTCCGTTACATTGTAAGCTATGGATTTTATATAGTTTGGGTGAGTGTAATGGCCCAAGGGAGGCACATCACACTCAGTGTAATGCCCCACTCTTGGTGCGTTACAGCCCGCGTGCCCTGTGCTCTTTAAATAGTTCGGGTAAGCTTAACGGATAAGGGGAGGCGCATCACCATTGGTGTAACGCCCCTACCCTAGTCCATCACAGCTTGTGATGCGATGTTCTTAGACCGTTACGTCTTCTGGTATATCAAATGTAACATGTTCAATCCGTAATGCATTCCATGTTGCATATGTGCCATATTTAAGTTATTTTATTGAACTGTGACATTATTTTAGATCTCGATAGGGTAGCTTTCTCCTTCCTTGTGATGGAGCCACTAGTCATAGTCCAGCGACCTGAAGTGTTGGCCCACCTGGGAAAGGAGGAGGGGTAGTTCCCGCTAAACAGTTTTTAAGCTAGTTTCATGGGCTCCCAGCCAATAGTAGCATCCTACTGAGGGATAAAACTAGCTAGAGGGCCTGGCTCAGGCAAGGGTTGGTGTGTGCACACATGGTCAGAGGCTTGGACTGACACTGACGAGTGTCACTCTGACTAGTTACTTGGTCTGGTACTTACTTTCTTTTCAGACCTTGAAATGCCCATTTTGGGAGTTTTTGTCATTGACTTTTGAGGACATTATGTGTTTGAATGAACAGGCTTCGATCAGACAAGAAAGTCTTGATGCGCGTCAATGTAGCTAGTGTCCTGCATCGACGCAACTTCTAGTTTTCATGACCTATTGCCAACCAAGGTGAGTATGCATCGACACAGTGAAGGAGTGAGGTCGACGCATCTAGCCTTTCGCTTGGGCTGTTACCAGCTAAGCCATTATGCGTCGACGCAGTTGGGAGGGTGTGTCGACGCATCTTTTGAAGATGCATCCGAAGTGATTTCTGTGAAGTGGCCCTATGTCGACATATTGTAAAAATAATGTCGACATACCTGAGGAGTATCGCCCATTTGACAGGGGCTGGTGCTGACGTTGTGTCGACGTAGTGAGATGCTTGCATCGACGCTCTTGATTATGTATGCTTGAGTTTGCTTCAAGATCCCGTCTTGAGTCAACGCTCTCAAGAACATGATGATGTTGGAGTCGACGCTGCCGTGTAAGGAGTTCGAGTGTAGATGTAAACCTGTGAGTTGACGCATTCTTTAAATGGAGTCGATGTAGCCTTGAAGACTACCTTGGTTGTTCTTCCTTTTGTGAGAGGGCAAGTCGACACAACCTTGTAGTCTGTGTTAATTTCTTTATGTTTAGCCAGTAGAGAAGATGTTTCAGATTATCTCAAATTGATTAGCTAATGATTTATAGTTAGACATCATCAAAATGCAATGCACACAATAGAGACACCATGGCTATAATCCTGACATTGTCATACTCTGTCCCATCATGATCGCTAGCATTCTGAACCTTTGGATTTGATTCATATGCCCCATCCGGGCTGTCAAATCCATCTCCTTTTTTCATAGGGTTGATTCATAGGTTTTTTGTCTAGTCAACTCTGCTAATCTTTTCAATTTCAGATTTGACTCTTATGTCCCTTCAGACTGTCAAGTCTATCCATTTCTTTTCAAGGGTTGACTCATATGTCCTTTGACATGTCAGCTCCACCTATATTCTGGACTTCTCGAGTTTGGCTCCTGTGTCTCTTCGGGCTTTCAGATCTATCCTTCTAGTCCTATCGGGCTCGACCTATACATGTCTCTTTTGGGCGGCCGACCCATCTTGCCTATTAGCTTTTAGGTTTAACTCATATGTCTCTTCAGACTATTAAATCCACTTACTTATTGTCCCATCGGGCCTGGCCTATCCACGCCCCTTTGGGCTGCCGACCCATCTCGCCTATCAGCCTCTGGATTTAACTCATATGTCTTTTTTGTGATATATACCCGACAGTGAGCGATCCCCTCTTGACCATTGATGATCTTCACACATATCCTGAAATGGTTAATGACTCAGCAATTCATGACTTATGGTTAAAGTCACTTAGTCAAGCAATTAAACCATTCCAGTCCTCGTGTAAGATCCGATCAATGTCTCAGGTCAAAGGGCCAGCGATGCTACTGAGACAATTGGATCTTCAGTTGACATTAGGTATAATCAACCATCTAAAGATCCAATAGCAAATTAGTTCAATGTACATCCACCTAGAACGTACACCTACACATATGTGTTGGTGCCCCACACCAATGACCATGAGACTGCTCATGCACACATCACGTGTACATATTTAATAGGTAATCAAAGTCCCTGAGTAATTACACTCCAACTAGGAACAATTTTAAGGTATGTGTCCATATAAGGTCAATCTCATGATCGAGATCCCATCTCGAGTAGGCTTTACAACCACATATCCTAGGGATATTGTAGAGCAATATATGCTCAAATACCACTTTATTAATGATGAACAAGATTGTACAATTATCGGGCCTACCCGACCTGAGATTGGATTGTAGGACACTTAATACTACCAATCTCCCACTTGAACTACAACCAATTACCCACAACTTTGAGGTCCATCTTATCCCGATGACGCTCAAACACAATCAGTGTCAAAGACTTAGTCAGTGGATCTGTTATGTTATCTTCCGATAGTACACGCTCTACCATCACATCTCCATGATCAGCAATCTCCCGAATAAGGTGGAAGCGCCTCAGAATATGCTTCGACCTTTGGTGAGACCTAGGTTCCTTTGCCTAGGCGATGACCCTATTATTATCACAAAATAATGAGATGGGAGTTGATATCTGGGGAACTATGCCGAGTTTCAAGATGAATTTTTTCATCCAGATGGCTTCCTTAGTAGCTTCAGCTACAGCAATGTATTCTACCTCCATCATCGAGTCTGCAGTCGTATCTTGCTTGGAGCTTCTCCAACTGACTACCCCTCCATTCAACATGAATACAAATCCAGGCATAGATTCGCAGTCATCTGGATCTGACTGGAAACTAGAGTCTGTGTAAGCTCTAAGTTGTAGGGCATTTACTCCATAAAGCAGAAAAAGATCCTTAGTCCTCTACAAGTATGAAAGGACTCCCTTTACTGCCTTCCAGTGCTCTTCGCCTGAATTTGCCTGATATCTACTAACAATGCTCAAAGCATTGGCAACATCAGGCCGTGTACATAGCATTGCATACATGATTGACCCTATGGCCGAAGCATAGGGTACCTTATTCATGTGTG
>JANBPO010005527.1:0-13175 GCA_024336825.1 Amorphophallus titanum | reverse complement strand
AGTGGGGAGCAGTGTTCCAGTCTCATCCCCTTCGGCAGATCATGTGGCAGGAGTTCGTCATGGCTTTCGAACGTACTTTTTGTCCATCCTTCGTCAGGTTACACAGGCTGCGTGAGTTTCTGGAGTTGACCCAGGGTGACATGTCAGTGATGTAGTACCGATCCAGGTTTATTGAGCTGGGCCATTATACGTCTTATATTATGGCAGATGAGGAAGTGAAGACTGAGCAATTTGTCAGAGGTCTGAGGCCAGAGTTGAGGCATCCCCTTCTTGCATCGGGTGTGGCTAACCTGGATGCAGCTTGCAAGGCGGCAGCGGCACTGGAGAGAGATTTGCAGAAGGTTCGAGGGTAGGGCAGTGCGGGTCAGACGCAAACGGGTCTTAGTCAACCGACGATCGTGTAGCAGTAGAGCACTGTCTAGCTCTTAGCAGGTGGTTTAGGGGCGTCTCCGTCCATGGCGTCAGTGGTAGATTCATCATCCTTTGGCTCGAAGCTCAAGAAGTTGCTCAGGGACGTCGGGTTCGGCAAGAGACGCCAGAATCATAAGGATTCCAGGTAGAAGTCGGTGAGCAGTGTTCAACAGCCTGCAGCTTATCAGCGCCAGGGTTCGGTGAGTGGTTCTCAGGATAGGTGTCCCTGGTGTGGTAATTCTCATCCGAGCAGGCAGTGTTCGGTGCCAGTGATCTGATTCAGGTGTGACCAGCCAGGGCACATGGCACGTGACACTCCGCAGAGACCACGCCAGCCGCACGAGTTTCAACAGCAGCAGCAGTTTCAGCCCCAGCGGACACCATCTCAGCCGCAACAGTACCAGTCGTAGGGACAGTTTCCTTAGTTGACTCGGTCAGCCACTGTAGGGAGGCAGATATCCCGAGGCAGAGTGACTCACATGACCAAAGCAGAGCTGAGGCATCGCAGTTGGTGGAAGGTACTCTTTCGATTTTGGGTTGTGCGGCTCGAGTTTTGTTCGATTCGGGTGCATCTCATTCGTTTATATCCGAAGATTTTGCTCAGAGTGTTGAGGACCCAGTGGCTGAGGTGTCCTACGATTTGGTGGTAGAGTTGCCTACCAGTGACTTCATGATCACCCCTTATTGCTTTGAGAAGGTGCCTGCGTGGGTGGAAGGGCAGAACTTGCCGGCCAAGCTTTACGCGTTACCACTTCAGGACTTTGATGTGATTTTAGGCATGGATTGGCTTGAGGCCCATCATGCCTTGATGGATTGTAGCTCGGAGAAGGTTTATTTTTGGTAGCTTTGTGGACCCACCTTCTATTTCCACGGTATCCGATCTTCCTCTTCCCGCCCTGGATTTGATCCACGGTCCAGTATAGACTGAGCTTCTCTTTAGTCACTCTCTCTTTCTCTGATCTCCCTCTTCTTTTATTCCTTCTTCTTCTACTACATTGGCTCTATGCTTCTCTCTCTTTCTTTTTCTCTGTTGAACTCCCCTTTTTCTTTTTCTTTGCTCTGCACTTCTTCTTCTTCTTCTACTTTAGCTCTCTTTGTAGTTATCCATGATTATTCATTTCTCCAAGGAGAAAACCCCCCTTTATACCAACAGCAGAAAGGGCGTGTGTCTTCCATGAAGTCCCACCCTAAAACCTTCACACGTGGTAGCATCTTGCCATTCACTTTACATGTGTCACGATCCTGACATTGCATCCAACCTTGGATCACGTGCCACCCTTATTTTTCACGAAACATTACTTGTCAACACAGAAACAAATATTAGTTCAGTTAAAAATATACTAAACAGAAAAAGATGCATGGGGTATGCACGGAGTATGTTAAGTACTTATGGACTGGCTGCAAAGAAATCTGCACGGGCTTACTGCAGCTAAGGCATTCATAGTACAGACTTGCTCGGACTTGGCTGGCTTAGGTACAATGTCTGCCCTGACTACAAAATATGCACGGGGTTGTTATGTGCTCAGTCTTATAACACTGGCTTAGCTACAGTGTCTACGCCGACCCCAACATGCAGTGAGCCAAAATATGCATGGGTGTTGTTATGTGCACGGACCTTAAGAGGACGTACACTGACTCTGTAATAGTGTATGCTCCGACCTTGCTGAGAGAGGGACGATGCATATGCTCGGACATGCAAAGCAAGTATAACAATGAATGCTCGGACTTGCAGGGAAAGCATGATGCATATGCTCAGACGTGCAACGCTTGTATAACAGTGTATGCTCAGACATACACTGACTTGCAATAGTGCATACATGGACCTTTATTCAAAGCGAGCAAGGTCATGCACGGACTAACCCCACAGCTGATGGTAGGCAGAGCATGCAAGGGGTTTTGCTTGTGGAATGTGTACGGGGTATAAAATGTGCACGGACTTGATTGCCAAGTCGTGGGCATTGTGAAGCACAGCAAAACATGCACGGACACAGGTTTTGTGAATTGCTATCAAAAACATGCACAGGGTTTGACGTGCACGGACACGGTGAAGGCGTGCACGGACTTGGGATGCAACCCAATCAACAAACACTAAGTCCAGAATGTGCATGGGGTTTGGCTTCCACAGACTCCATGAAGGCGTGCACAGACTTTGTGTTAAGAACAAAACATGCACTGGGTTTGGCTTCCACGGACCATATGAATACCCCCACCCACCATGTTGGGCCAAACCCCTCCCTTCCTAGAACCGGGTTACACCATGGGAGACGTGACCTTAGGCAACATACACCTAGGGACTGAGGAATTGCCCCACTCCATGATATCCCCATTCTTAGATCCCTTTGATCCATACGAGTGCAAGCTCAAGGGCCACCCCACTCCTATGCACATGGAAGTCATCTCTGGGATAGGAATGCATGTGCCTAGGCATACCATACCACTTGGCATGATTAGTATGATGGGTCCATTCGTTCATATCACCCACATGTCAAGTAGGAAGCATGAGTGGTCCATATTTGGGTGTAAAGGCCATCCTCCATTCATCATTGGTCTTATACATATTAGGGGAATTCACGGATGTCCGGGTCCCCCAGCATTTACTACACCCATGCACGATAGATTCACTTATGGATGCCCCGGTCCTCCCAATTCCATCAAAGCCTTCTTGGCGTAAAAGCATGATTAGTCTACATATGGTTGTCCTGGTCCACCATTGCACACCATACCTTTCACACCCACACCGCATCATAGTGCATGGTATACGCATTCACGCAAGCAACTGGCAACGAGCGGTGAGGTTCATGATAAGTAGGCAAAAGCTCGCGAGTGCCACTTGGATTTCCAAGTAGGCAACTTGGTGATGGAGATATTGAAGTGGCTCTACCCTAGGGTCACCTCCAACTTGAGGGCACGAGGACTTAGACTTTGCCAAGTTTCAAGTGACTTTGACAACCCGACTTATAGGTTGGACTTTCCGATAGATTTTGGGATTCA
The DNA here is from genome assembly GCA_024336825.1 of Amorphophallus titanum. Taxonomy (NCBI): domain Eukaryota; kingdom Viridiplantae; phylum Streptophyta; class Magnoliopsida; order Alismatales; family Araceae; genus Amorphophallus; species Amorphophallus titanum. The sequence goes on along the minus strand of JANBPO010005527.1, from coordinate 9,773 downwards.
TCCCACTTCCTGCATGGCAGATCTGGCACCCTATACGGGCACCGCGGTGGAACCAAGTGAGTGCCTCGAGCCCCTACCTTCCTTTGAGAGAGATACCCTTGGAGTGTCACCATAAATCAGCTTGAGAGCTTGACGTGAGCACATGGAGGCAATACTGGGCAAGCAAGGTATCATCACTGGCAAGAGGGTGCGCCCGAGCTACCTTAAGAGGTTGGAGAGCCATCCCTGACCAAGGACGCGGAGTTGAGTTTGGAGATCGTGGCTCACCCAGAGTTACATTTGGTGTACTACATCCCCGGTGGACCCATACTCGACGGGGTCAAGTTTTCCCCACCCCGAAGGTATGATGAGGGCATCCCTTGCTCCTTCACATTTTTCGAGGTTCAGATTGTTCGTCGACATGTGTCATTGTGTTCGTCATGTGTTTTCGAGTATAGTGATGTAATTTTTATTTTATTTGAGTCATGTATGTGTAATCTTTCTTTATTTGAGTCAGTTAATAGGTTAATGGGTCAGGGGATATTCTGATATTCATCAGACTTTTCCAGAAGGCAGCCACGTGTGAATGATTTTCTCGCCAAAGAATCCTACAACTGTTGTCACTTGATTGGTCCAGATTGGATGGAATATTCATTTCCATTTTTATCCTTAACAAAATGTTCCCACGTGGATTTGGATTGTGTGCCAATTAAGGCTCTATGATTACTGGCTCATGATCCATAATTTCCACTTTAGTCCTAATGCAGGACGCTATGCGAACTAGGACGCTACGTGAAGGTGTGACTAAATGGACAACTAAACCAGCAACAAGATGATAGATTGAGTAGCGTAACTCAACACCTAAGACTCCAAGAAGGTAACTATGTGAACTAATAAGCAACGCAAGCTCGCAATCGTCCCCAAGAGAGGGAAGCGTGTCGATCCGCATGGTTGAGGAACCGACAGGGTCTAGGGCAGGCAATTCACACACTAGTGCTCAGATTGAGCACGGGATGGTCACGCTCTCCCACTGTGGCAGTGATACTAATGTATACGAGCTAGAATCCTAACAATCCCACAAGCAGTGGCGCTAGAGAATATACTAAACTAGCTAAAGGAGACCAAATAAGGATGTTTACGCGTATCTCCATGCTTAGAGCGTGGGGAAAATGCCTGGCCAAGTCACTCAACCACCCGGTACAAGAGCTAAATAGGTACAACCCAAACAAAAGCCCACTCCTCGTAGGGAGGTAAAAGGCTACACAGCGATCCAGGGGTTGTGCGATCACGAACTGTTGAGAATCTATACGAACAGGGACCAACGGCAAGGATGGCGTGTCACGAAGGCCGAGAAGGGTGCCAATGTCCCTGGAGGTATGCTGTAGTGGATGACGAGCCTCAACGAAGAAGCTGGAAGCCGACTGCGCTGATGTGGTCCTCGGGCGCGATCACGAACAGTGGGCAGACTGCAGTCCAGTCTGCGCTGGCACAGGTGGACAGCTGGAAGAGGGGCCTGGGGAGTGGCCTTCTGGTTGTCCGTTGTTCACGAAATTTTGCGCGGACGCTGGTGGGAATGTCCCAACATCACCAGAGGAAGGAGCGTGGTTGCAGATGTCTGTGGTAGCCGGGGTGAATTGTTGGAGCAATCCCTGCGCTTCTGGACTGTCTGCAGGCAGCCGGACAGGGGGTGGAAGAGTGGGCTAGAACCAGAGCTTCCAGGTGGCAAATGGGGCAGGGTTTTCTCTGGTGGATAGGTGGGGTCCGTGGGGTGATAGGGTAGCAGAGGCAAGGTAGTGTGCAGTGGAGGTTTTGTGTGTGGGAGGGGCCAACAGATTGGGCTCAAGTCCGGGCCTTCCACCCGCTCTCCCCGCCGACGATGATCCAGTCGAGCGGCACGACGGCCGCGTTCAGGACGTCGACGAGCGCGTCCGAGCCTTCCGGCCCGCCGAGCAGGTTCATCCGCAGCCACGGCGCAAGCGTCACCGCCGTGATCAACACGATGATGCCGACCCCGACGAACTTCATCGACAGATCGCGTTCCGTGCGCGCGCCCGCCGCTCCACCTGAGAGGAGGAGAAGATGGCCATCCTGACCAACCGCAACCTGACCAGCACACCGGCGCCGGGACTCACCCGGTACGGGCTGTTCACCGCCGCGACCGTGACGGACGACCTTGGCACCCGCGACATTGCCGCCGGGTTCCAGTTCCCCGCCCTGGACTGCGGGTTCGGCGTCGCCGTGTACGACGCGAACTGCCTAACGCACCCCACGAAGGCCAGCACCGAGGGCCTGGCGTACGTCGGCGGCGACCCGTACTGGGTCTACGACCGGCAGCGCTGTGCCACTCTCGGCCGGACCGCAGCCGAGGTTGAGGACGCCGTGCGCCGCAGCCTGGCGGCCGGTGAGCAGACCCTCGTCGAGGGTGTCCTGTGGGACGGCGGCGGGATCCTCACCGACCCCGACAACGCCCTGACGTCGTCTGGTGCCACCATCGTCACCCCTGTCGCCCCGGGCGCAGGGGCAGCGATCAGCGCCCTGGAGGCGGCGTTCTACGCCGTCAACGGGTACGTCGGCACCATCCACGTCAACACCGTTGCGGAAGGGGCGCTGGCGTACGCACAGATGCTCTCCCGCACTGGCGGTGCAGGCGTCCTCACCACCCCCATCGGGTCGCGCGTGTCACTCGGTGCCGGGTACAACATCACCGGCCCGGCCGATGCGGCACCCGATGCCGGGTTCGTGTGGGCGTTCATGACCTCCCCGGTCATCGTGCGCCGTAGCCCCGTCGTCGTCCCCGACATCTGGCAGACCGCCGAACGCGGCGTCAACCAGTTCAACGCCCTGGCCGAACGCGTCTACGCACACGCGTGGACATGCCCCCGCGTGTTCGCCGTACAGGTCCCCGTCGCAGCCCCGGCCGTAGCCACCGCACCCGCAGTCCCGGCAGGTGCCTGATGGCCGAACCGTGGACCGTCCCGCTCCCGCCCGCCGACGTCGAGGCAGGCGACCAAGGCCACGTGGCAGCGCACAACGCGCTGTCCGAGGCCATCGCCGAACTCCGCGCCCGCGTCGACGCCCTTGAACCCGAAGTGGTGGTGGAGCCATGAGCCACAACCCCCGAGCCCACTGGGTGATCGTCGCCCCCGGGACCGAGCAGACGCCGGCCGACGTGGCCCGTGCGCTCCTCGCGATCGCTGACCCGGCGGACGTCCTCACCCAGTCCGGCGGCCGGGAGTTCCTCGTGCCGCCCGAGGTCGCCGACGCCTACAACCAGCCCAAGACCAAGACCAGCAGCCGCCGCGCGCGGAAGACCGAAAGGACCGAGTCATGACCGTCTGCTCCTCGCTCGCGCGCGGCCGCATGATGCGCGTCACCCGCCTCGACGCGTGTGGTGCCGTCATCGAGGGCGCCAACTCCACCATCACCACCAAGGGCTACGTCTCGGTGACGATGACGCCGACGTACCAGGACCAGGAAGACATCACCCAGACCGACGCGAACGGCGACAACTGCATCGACGACCAGTCCGACCCGGCCCTGCGCTGGATCGGACTGTCGATGGTGTTCTGCCTCGTCAACCCGGAGCTGGTGAACGTCCTCACCGGGGACCCGCTCGTCCTCAACGACGCAGCCCCCACCCCGGAGGCGGTCGGTTTCCGTATCGACCAGGCCGTCACCGGGACCGCGTCGTTCGCACTGGAGCTGTGGTCCGGGAAGCCCGGACAGGCCTGCGACGCGGCCGGGTTCGAGGAGTACGGGTACTGGCTCCTCCCGTTCATCAAGCAGGCCCAGTGGGGTGAGTGGGTCGTCGAGAACGGGGCCCTGACCCTGACCCTGACGGCGCGCACCTCGTCCGGGTCCGGGTGGGATGTCGGCCCGTACGACGTCGTCCGCTCCACGGTCACGCCGTTCCCGGTCGGCCCGCTCGCCACGGCGATCACGGACTCGCAGCACGTCCACTTCGAGACGACGTCCGCACCGCTGCCGACCCCGGCCTGCGACAGCACCGCCCTGCCCGTCGCCTGACCCGCTGACCGGCCACGCCCCTTCGCTCCGGGGGGCGTGGCCACACCACCGAAGGGAGGGGCGGCTGTGGTTGCTTGTGGCTGGACACTCGACACCGGGTGCGACCCGAACTGGGCGGGCTACCCCGACGAGGTGAAGACGCGGGCCACCGACTGGGCGACGGGCATCCTGGACGCCCTCACCGGGCACCGGTACGAGCAGTGCCCCGTCATCCTGCGCCCGTGCGGGCGCCGCTGCGGGCGGCTCAACGGCTACATGGTGTGGCCCGTCACCATGACCGGATCATCCGGGGCGCTGGCCCCGTGGATGGTCCCGTTCATCGACAACGGGGTGTGGCGCAACTGCGGCTGCACCGGCGGGTGCTCGTGTGAGGCCCGGTGCCAGGCATTTCTGCCGTTCCCCGTGGCACGCGTCGATCAGGTGATGGACCAGGGCACCGTCCTGGACCCCACCGCGTACCGTCTCGACAACGGGCGCATCCTGGTCCGCACCGATGGCGACTGCTGGCAGGAGTGCCAGGACTTCAATTTGCCCGACACCGAGCCCGGCACCTGGTCCGTCACCGCGACCCCCGGCGAACTTCTCCCGCGCATGGGACAGATCGCCGCCGGCGAGTTGGCCTCCCAGTTCGCGAAGGCGTGCGTTGGAGCCGGCGACTGCCAGCTGCCGGCCGAGCTGGTGTCCCTGACCCGCAACGGGGTGCAGCTGGAGATGCCGGACCCGGCGACGTTGGTCGACAACGGGCTGACCGGGCTGTTCAACGTGGACCTGTTCCTGCGGGCGGCCAACCCGGGCCGCCTGAAGGCGCGCCCGCGCGTCTTCTCCAGCGACCTGCCGCGTGATCGGCAGGTGACGGCATGACGCGCCCCGTCGACTACGCGGAGACGCTCCTGGAGTGCCTGCGTACCGCGATCCACGCCTCTCCGTACGACATCCCCGACGAGAAGATCTGCATGCGCTTCGGGGAGGTCGTGAACCCGACGCTGGGCACGAACGAGGACGAGTGCTGCACCGGCCTCGCGTGGGTGCGTGTCGCGGGGATCGAAACGATCCGGGCTGATCTCGACAACACCGAGTACGGGCTCTGCACCACCAGCGTGCGGCGTCTCACCCTGGAGGTCGGCACGGCCCGGTGCGTTCCCGTCGGCACCATGCAGGCGGGCCCGACCTGCGACCAGTGGACCGAGGCCGCTCTCAAGATGGACTCCGACCAAGCCGCGATCGAGCGCGCGCTGTGCTGCCTGGGCGCCCAACTGGACTCGCTGCGCGGCACGGAGGCAGCGGCCCCCGGCGAATACCTGCCCGGCGGCCCGGACGGGAACTGCATCACCGGCGCCATGACCGTGTACATCGACTACTCCTGCGGATGTGGCTCATGACCCGAACCAAGAAGACCCCGACCGTTCAGGTCACCGCGCTGATCAGCTTCGGCGGGGTGTACGCGGGCGACACCAGCTCCATGCCCGACAACGAGCGCGTGCGCGGGTGGGAACGCGCGGGCCTCGTACGCGTGGAGGAGGCGACCAGGGATGCCACGGATTCGCCTGGACCGAGGACAACTGAACCGAGTGATCAAGGGGGAGGCGCGTCGGGAACTGAGGAAGTCAGCCCGGCTGGTGCTGAACCTGGCCCGGCTGAAAGCACCCGTTGACACCGGGCGGCTCCGGGCATCCGGGCGGCTCATCGAGTCCGGGTTCTTCGGCTTCCGCCCCAAGATCGCGGTCGTGTTCACGGCGGACTACGCAGCAGCGGTCAACGACGGAACACGCCCGCACATCATCCGCCCCAAGACCAAACAGGCGCTCCGGTTCGTGATCGGCGGCCGGGTCGTCTTCGCAACAGTCGTGCACCACCCGGGCACACGCGCTCGCCCGTTCCTGGACGACGCACTACGACAGGTATCCGCCAGCCGCGGCTACACCTACCAGAACGGATAGACCTCATGGACGAGAAGAAGGAACCCCGCACCACGCTGAAGATCCCGTTCGCGGGCCGGACCGTGCGCATGCTCGCGCTCGACGCATCACAGCTCGTCGGCATGTCGATGATGAACCCCAACCAGCTGACCAGCATGAGCCGTCCCGGCGAAGGCGATGACCGGCCGCTCCCCGTGATGTACGAGGTGATGCGCCGGCAGTGCCTGGACGGTGAGTGGGACGCGATCGTCACGGACTGGGTGACCGGGGTGGTACCCATCGCCGATGTCGTGGCCCTGTTCGGTGAGCTCATCACCCGTTCCGGTGCCCTGGTCAAGGCCAAGTCGGAGCCCCAGGTTCTGGATCTCCCGGCGGCTGACCCGTACGACGCAATGTCCCACGGGTTGTCTGTGAGCGCCGACGCGTGATCGACCTCCTGTCGCATGACGCGATCACCGTGCAGGTGAGGGGTGCCACGGCCGTCGTGCCGTACGCCCCTGCCGCACGGTGGTCAGCTGCCGTGACAGGACCGCAGGGCATCGGCGGGACCCTCATGCGCCTCGCCCGGCCCGAGGACCGCGAGACGCTCACTGCTGGCCTCCTGTACGGGGACCTCACCGCCGACGACGTGTTCACCGCCTCCCACGACGCAATCCGCTTGGCGACCGGCCGGTCCTGGTGGGCATCCGCACGCCTCCTCGGACTCGGGTCCGACTCCCGAACCCTGGGCGCCATGGTCCTCGCCGGCGTCGACCCTTGGACGCTGACGGCCGGCCAGTGGTGTGCCGCGATCTACACCCTGCACACCCAGAACCAGAAAGCCGAGGACGTTTTCAAGTTCGATGCGCTGCTGAATGACGCACCGGCCGGCGAGGTTGACGAGTGGGGCGACGACGACTACGAGGCGGCGGTTCAGGCCGCGCGCAGCCTCCCCGGAATGAAGTGAGGTAGCCGTGCCGTCCACCGCTGAGGTTGACCTCCTCGTCAACGCGACCAGGACCCTGCCCGAGCTGGAACGGGATCTGGACCGGGTGCTGCGTACCGCGCAGGCGGACATGTCTGACCTGGACGTCAACGCCGTGCTGGACCAGACCGCGGCGCTGCGGCAGCTGGACCGGGACTTGGACCGGGTCATTGCGTCCGCGCAGGCGAGCGCCGACACGGTCACGCTCGATGCGGCGGTGAACCAGCGGGCCGCGATCCGGGCGGCGACGCGCGACCTGGATCGGGTCGTGGCCGCGGTCAATGCCGGGCACCGCGTGGACCCGTTGGCGATTCGGGCCGCGCTCAACGTCCCCGCCACGCTCGCGTCCGTGCGGCACGACCTGAACACGGTGATCCGTACCGCGCAGGCGGGCGCGGACGACATCGACATCGACGTGGACATCGACACGGACCGGGTCGCGCGCAGCCTGCGCGGCCTCACGTCGTCGCTCGCCGCCGGCGGGGCCGGCGTCGCCCGGTTCGGCGCGTCCGCGATCCAGGCGCAGGCGGCCATCGGCGCGCTGCCGGGCATCCTTGCCGGGGTCGCCGCGGCGGCGCAGCAGATCGCCCCGGCGGCCGCCGTGGCGACGACGGGTCTCGTCGCGGTGAAGCTCGCGACCGGGGCCGTGAAGCTGGGCATGATCGGTGTCGGCGACGCCGTGTCCGGTGCGTTCGACCCGGACACGGACCCGGAGGAACTGGCCAAGGCGATGGCCAAGCTGGCGCCGGAGGCCCGCAAAACGGTTGAGCAGATCACTCGGCTGAAGGGCTCGTTCAAGGCGCTCCAGCAGGACGTCCAGAACCGGCTGTTCAAGGACTTCGACGACGTCGTCAAGGAGTTGTCGACGTCCGTCCTGTCGCAGCTGGGCAAGCAGCTCGGGGTCACGGCGACGACGCTGAATGCGATGGGCAAAGAGGTTGCCGGGGCTGCGTCTCAGCTCGGTGACTCGGGCGTCCTGGGCAAGGCGCTGAAGAGCGCCAACGCGGGCCTGAAGAACCTGACCAGGGTGCCCGCCCAGGTGACGACCGCGTTCGGTGAGCTGGCTGCGGCGGCCGGGCCGTCGTTCGAGCGGATCACCAAGGCTGCGGCCCGGGTCGCGGATCAGGTGTCCGAGCAGCTGACCAGGTCGTTCGCGTCGGGCGGGCTGGAGGAGGCGATCGGGGACGCCATCGACGCGGTCGCCCAGCTCGGTCGCGTGTTCGGCAACATTTTCGGGATCATCGGCAACGTCATGGACGCGGCCACGGAGGGCGGCCAGGGGCTGTTCCAGACGTTGGAGGATGTCACCGGGGCCCTGAGAGACGCGACCGCCTCGGAGGGTTTCCAGGCCGCTCTGAAAGAGATGGTGGCCGTCTCCCGGACCCTCACCGCCACGGTGCTTCCCCTGTTCATCGACGCCTTGAAGATCGTCGGAGAGGTGATCGTCGAGATTGGCCCGTCCGTACGGGAGCTGATCGCGTCGCTGGGCGACAACCTCGGTCGCGTACTGAAGGAGCTCGGCCCCGTTCTCGTGGCCGCGGCCGCCGCGCTGGCAGACCTGGTACCCGCGCTGATCCCGTTCGTGGACCTTGCAGGGGATCTACTGGTCGCAATCCTGCCCGCGCTCGTACCCCTGTTCGAGTCACTGGGAGCCGTCTTCCGTGAGGCCGCCCCGTTCGTAGAGCAGCTGGGTGACGCGCTCGCCAACACGCTCGTGCCCATGCTCGAATCCCTCACCCCGATCCTCGAACAGATCCTCCCCGAGTTCGTGAAAATGGCAGAGGAGATCTTCCCTCAGCTGACCGACATCCTGATCGAGCTTCAGCCCAGTTTGCTGGAGCTCTCCCAGTCGTTTGCAGACCTGCTGGTCGCCACGGCTCCGCTGATCGCCGCCCTGATCGAGCTCAGCGCCAAGGCCTTGTCCAAGCTGCTGGAGGCAGCCGGGCCCGGGATCGTCACAGCGATCGAGATCCTGACCGGAACGCTGGAGCTGCTGGCCGACTTCGTCTCGGGCACGCTGATCCCGTCGCTTGAAATCATCATCGACGTGCTCACCGGCGACTTCGATGCCGCGTTCAAACACGCGGGTGAGGCCGGGGAGAACCTGAAGGAGGTCCTTGGCCGCGCTCTTGAAGCCCTCACCGGCATCTCGATCAAGGAGCTGGGGGCGTTCAAACAGACTGTCCAGGACCGGACGTCCGAGGCGGCGCAGAGCCTGCGGGACAACATCTCCGACGGCGTCGACGACGCACAACGGTTCCTGTCCGAACTGCCGGGCCGCGTCCAGGGCGCGTTCGGCGACCTGAACAACCTCCTCTACTCGGCCGGCCAGGACATCATCAACGGCCTCGTCTCCGGCATCCGGTCCAAGGTGGGCGACGCGGTGGCTGCTGCCCGGGACGCCGCGTCGTCGGTGAAGAACAGCGTGAAGGGTCTTCTTGGAATCCAGTCGCCGTCGACTGTGATGGCGGAGCTCGGGGTGAACACGATGGAGGGGTTCATCAACGGGATCCATTCGCAGATCCCGGACTTGGAGACACAGGTCAATGCGATCTTCGGGGCGCTTCCGAACCTGTCGGCGCAGGTTGTTGCTCTGGATGCCCCGTCGGTGTCCGTCACCCCGACCGTGCTGGTCGGTGTACAGATCGGAAATGAAGTGGTGGACCGGTTCGTCACGACCCGCGTGGAAGCGGTCAACGCGCGGGACACGCGCCTGCGCGCGCAGGGGGTGCGTCGCTGATGCCCGCAGACCTGATCCAGGGCCCTTACCTGACGTTCACCGTCGACTACTCCGGCGGTGCGCTGAACACGGTCTTCACGGTGGAGCGGGCCCTGTCGGCGGACGGCCCGTGGCTCGTGATCCAGAGCGACGTGCCGCTGCTCAACGA
>JANBPO010005522.1:0-29406 GCA_024336825.1 Amorphophallus titanum | reverse complement strand
AGACTTGAGTATCGCTTATAAGCACATGCCCATCTTTGTAGTTTTCAATATGGGATCTTTTGAGCCTTCTTCTTTAAGCCTCTACACTAGTCCCCCTAGCAAATGTAGGCTTTGTACTTATTGGACCGGGGTTCCCACTAATGGCACCAATGAAGACATACAAATTTAGGGTGTCTTCTTTGACGTAATGTCCCGGCTACGCCCGGGAGCGGTTAGGGTTTTGTCTTCTTTACTAGTAAAAGAGCCCTCAAAAGAGAAGACTTAGGCCTTACTTATAAGCACAGGCCCATCTTTATACTTTCCAATATGAGATCTTTTGAGCCCCCTTCTTTAGCCTCTACACTGCGTGCCGCCTCAGCTAGTGGTGCCGTGCGCGCCAAGAAGCCAAGCAGGTGACCTAGCCCACCGGCCTTACCGATATGAGAAAGTTCTTTTAGAAACTCCCCTCTTACGGACCCTCTCAAACTATCTCTCAGACCCCAAAAAGTACTCGGCATCTGAGAGTGGGGGGCTAGTGAGGAGGGTAAAATCGGTATGACCCATGTGAGGCCCATTGCGCCAGGCCCGCTTCGGCCTGAAGTCTACAATGCACATAACGGGCCCTTGATAGCCGTGGCCCACAACAGACGACCCAGGACAGATAGTCCTTGGATTTGGCAACTTACGAAAGGCATCAGCCGAGGCGTAATAGATGCCAGACGACCCTCCGACAACCGAACATTACCTCTTACAATGTCGACCTCAACCCCACTAAAGGTGAGCATACCTTACAGGCGTCCTAAGACTCGCCAGAGAATCGCCAGACTATGGAGGAACGGACCCTCAACGGGAAACTTCTCACGATCACGGAGAGGCGTTATCCCATGACTTGTGCCTTTCCTCACTAAGGGATAGGCCCTCACCGTTAGGACAACTCCTATAAATGAACCTTTGTCCGCAAGCAGGGGGAGGAAGACAATGACACACGGATAGACAAGCAGACACAGTGAGAGAGACTTTGATCCACCACACCTCAAGAGTTGATTCTACAGAGTAGAGCCCCAGTCATCTTCTAAGCACCCTTACCACCTAGCGAGCACTCTCCAAGCACTCGCTGGATACGACGAGCACTCCCCCGGAAGTTTGACCACCTATCCAGGCTTGCTCAATCGTCTTCCAAGTCTCTCTCTCTCCTCTGTTCCTCCTTATTTCCCATTCTCCAAGATTTTGACTTAAGCATCAGAGAGTTGTCCCCTGGGGTAACGTCTGGGGCTCCTTCTGACCCCATTTTTCAAGTGTTTGCAGACTTCCACGAGTGGCTGAATGAGATGTCAGTGCTGTAATATCGAGATAAGTTCATTGAGTTGGGCCGGTATGCACCCCACATCTTTGCCGATGAGACCGTAAGGACTCAGTAGTTTCTACGTGGACTAGAAGCTGAGCTGAGCCTGCCGCTGTTCACTACCCGTGTAACTGATTTGGATTCTACATACCAAACCGCCGTCGCGCTAGAGTTAGAGTTGGTGAGGACTCGAGGACTCCTTCAAACTGGGATGGTTCCGTCGGCCGTGCAGCAGCAGCCGCCCCACCAGTCGTCTGTTTCAGAAGCTTCTCTCGCTTTCTCTACTGCCGATGGTGCTTCCTTCCCGCAATCTTAGGGCAGGGGTTTCTGATTTAAGAAGAAGAAGAAGAGGTTCGATCAGTCGGCATTTTCTGATCCGAGTCAGTAGTTCGTTTCTTCTGTTCGACCGCGTCAGGATTTTGTTACTTTTCAGCCGAGGTTGTGCTCTAGGTGTGGTGGCAGTCATCCAGGTGTGCCATGTTCTCTGCCGGTTGTCTGTTATCATTGCGATCAGTCGGGGCACATCTCCTGAAACTGTCCGTTGAGGCCGCAGACGGTGCAGTTCTTACAGACTTCTCAGTCACCGCAGTCGCAGTTCCATCTTCCTCCGCCGCCTCAACCTCAACTGTTCCATCCACCAGTTCCTACTCCTTCTCAGCAGTCGTCTGCAGCTAGTCGTCCATCGAGAGCCAGAGTTACTCACATCACTCGTGCGGAGGCGTTGGCATCTAATTTGATCGAAGGTACGGTTTCGATTTATGAGCACTCAGCGCGTGTTCTTTTCGATTCAGGTGTGACCCATTCTTTTATCTCTGAAGATTTTATTATGTGTATCGAAAAGTCGGTGAATGAAGTTTCCTGTGAAATGCTCGTGGAGTTGTCGTCTCTCGATTACATGTCTACTCCTCTGTGCCTGGAAAATTCTCCGGTTATGGTCAGTGGTCGGAAACTACCAGCGAGACTTTATGCATTATAGTTGGCCGACTATGACACGATTCTTGGTATGGATTGGCTGTAACTTTATGGCACCGTGGTTGACTACCGTCTCAAGCGAGTCTACTTCATGACATGTGGAAAGTCAGCCTTCTATTTTCAAGGTATCAATTTCTGATTCTTTCAGTTGTCTTTTCTGTCGGTAGGGTGTATCGTGTTGTCAGTTTCCTCCTTGTCCTTTCGTCTAATTTCGAGAACGAAATTTCTTTTAGGGGGGAGAGACTGTAACACCCGTAGTTTAGCGGATCCTTAGTAATGCGGATCTAGGTTCCGCTCGGTGAATTTTGACTATTTTTAGCTTGGATCCGCAGTCAACCACGGCACGATATCGCTCTAACCAGTCCATGCCTAGAATCGCATCGTACTCGGCCAACTACAGCGCATACAACTTCGCTGTCAACTACCGGTCACTGACGATAACAGGAGAATCTTCCAGGCAAAATGGAGTGGACATGAAATCTCCAGAGGGAAACTCAACGAGCAGTTCACAGGGAGACTCAGTTACCGGCTCCTCGAGACGTGCAAGGAAATCCTCAGAAATAAATGAATGAGTGGCACCTGAATCGAATAGGACGCGAGCTGAACGACCAAAAATTAAAATCGTACCTTCTACGAGATTGGACGCAATAGCTTCTGCACGAGTGATATGAGTAATCCGGCTCCTCGGCTTCCGGCTAGAGGCTGTAGAAGATTGCTAGGAAGAAGTTGGAACTTGCAAATACAACGGCTGAGGCAGAGGTGGTGCAGGAAGATGGAATGGAGACTGCTGCGGCTGGGTAACTTGCGAGAACTACGTCAGCACAGACTTCATCAGGTAATCTCGAACAACGTGACCCGACTGATCACAGCAATAGCAAACCACCGATAAGGAACATGATACACCGAGATGGCTGTCACCACACCTCAAACACGGTCTCAGTTGACTCATGGGAAACTCTTGGCGCTACTGAAATGTAGAAACAGACTGCTGAATAGAATCAGAAGATGCTGATTGCTGATGCACAAAACCCAAAGATGAATGACAATTAAATCACTTCTTGGACTTTCAAAACATCCGCCTCGAAGGACCACCAGAAGTAGGCACGACAGACAGAACTCCAGGTGCTGACGATTGAAAAGACTGCTGAAACGGTGCAACCGACTGAGCAACACTGGACTGAGAGAACCCTGTAGACCTCGCCAAATCAAGCTCAATCGCGACTGCTACCTGATATGCATTGTCCATGACATTCACACGGGTAGCGAGAAGCGGCACTCTCTATTCGACTCTCAAACCTTGGAGGAATTGCTCGGTCTTTAAGGCTTCATCAGTAATAATATGCTTCGCATACCGACCCAACTCGATGAACTTGTTCTGATACTACAGCACGGTCATCTCACCCTGAACCAAATCTACAAATTGGTGCATTTTATCCATGTGAAGACAGGCCGGACTGTAGGAGCACTCAAAGGAAGTCACGAACTCTGCCCAGGTGATCTGACGAAGTGGTCTAGAACAAAAAGCAACTTCCCACTCCGAACTCCACCACATTAATGCTGCACCCTGAAGTTAAAAAGTAGCTAGCATGACCTTCTCGTCCTCCGTGCATTTCATCGATCGAAACGATAATACATATATATACACCTACATAAAAATGCACGCATTATGTGTGCACATACGTATGTACCCAAGGGCACTTCACCTACGCATTCCTCTGTGCCGGTGTGCGTCCCGGTCTGTGTTTGCAGATATCGATAAAAAGCCCAAGCCAAGATCGTCATCATCTCCAGACGTCAAGGTCTCGAACGCCACCCCGAAGAACAAGTGCACTGACGAGTACCACTCGACTTATGCTTTACCCACGCTACCCGTCGGTGGGGGGAATTTGTGGACGTGTAAAATTGTGCGTCCATATATCCAGCTCGGTCTCACATCAACGATGACATCGAGCGAAGACATCCCTAGGAAGATGGGTCACCTAGCCTCCCGGAACATGCACACTGTCGTGAAGCCGTCTCCGGAAGCACGACAGCAAAGAAGAATCAACCTCTGGGGAGCTCACAACTCATGGGCCCCGAAGAAAATCAAATGGACTGCAATCTGTGCTCACACTAGGTTCAAGTCTGCCCCAGCGGCACACCCCTGTGCCCCCCCCAGCGGCACACCCCACCAGGCCCCTCGCTGGCACACTCCCTGTGCCCCCCTCAGCGGCACACCATGAGGGCCCTCCAGTGACACGCCCTGCAGGCCGTCTAGTGGCACAATCCTTCAAACGCCCTCCAGCGACACGCTCACTTAATGCTTCTCAGCGGCACACCCTCACAATGCCTCTAGCGGCACGCCCGTTCGCAGGCTCCAGCGGCACAGCAGTGAGCCATCCTCACCCGATGCGACCGACAAGGAAATCCAAGGCCATTCCCTACAGCCCTTGGCGCACAGCGGGGATAGCTCAAGGCTTGGTGAGGTGTCATTCCCTCATGAGGGCACGCAAGCTAGCCTGCAGCCAGGTACGGGATGGGGTCAACTCCCATTAACGCCCTTACTGCCATCGACACTCCCACCGCGAGGGTTATAAAAAGCCCTTCCTCTCTGCTGTGAAGAGGACACACACAGACAGACAGACAGACAGAGAGAGACACACACCCAGAGTCCTACTCAGACACAAAGAGAGGAGAGAAGAGAAAGAAGGAGAATCCCATCCTCCCAAGCTCGGCAAGCCCAGGGAGCTCCGGGGAGAAGAAGAAGCTAGAGGAAAAGAGAGAGAGAGAGTAAGCAATGGAGAGAGAGCGGGGGGGGTGGAAGAGTCCACGGGTGTAGTAGGATGCATCCAGGAGGGTTTTTGCCCCCATCCTGGGTCCTTGGTCCCACTCTAGTCTCCCTTCTTCTCCAGTCCTCTCATTTTTCTTCCCGCTTATTGTCTCATTGTATAGAGAATATGTTCACCCCATTTCTGGTGCCAGGTGAACGAGGCCTATTCTGGAACTGGAGTTGGTTGATTGGGCACTAGACATCAGACCGAGCATCCTAGTTTTCTGAAAGCGTGGCATCTTGTGGCTGGAGCCATACTATACCTTCCAATTAAATCAGAATTTTGGCTATGATCAGCACA
Organism: Amorphophallus titanum; assembly: GCA_024336825.1. Classification (NCBI taxonomy): domain Eukaryota; kingdom Viridiplantae; phylum Streptophyta; class Magnoliopsida; order Alismatales; family Araceae; genus Amorphophallus; species Amorphophallus titanum. The sequence goes on along the minus strand of JANBPO010005522.1, from coordinate 24,003 downwards.
TTCCTCCTTCTTCTACACAGTTTGCGCTGCCATGTAGGCATAGAGCTGGCCAAGTGGCCAATGATGAGGCTCATGCATGGTGGGATTCTTTCACCGTCGAGAGGAGGCTTCATTTAGGGTTGTGGCTCCTACTCGTTTCCCTCGCGTTACTCCAAAATATATCAAATGGTGGAATGCGCTAATGGGATTTTATAGAAACTTCTGCCAAGAATGCTGGGCCTTTGTAGAGCGCAAGTTCTTGGATTCTCAGCTAGAGCCAGCTTTAGACATTCATCCTGTATACTGGAAGAAGCTGAAATGTTGGACCAATACGGAAGTGATGGCCTATTTAGAGGCTCGGAAAGCCATGAAGTGGTGCTCACCTAGGGCGGAGCCAAAATTGCTCGAGATCAGCAAGGATGTCTTCATGAAGACGCTTCAAGGGCTATGCCATGTAAGCAGTGAGCGGGTGGTGCTTCAAAAGCTTCCCCTGCTAGTGGAAGAGCCTGTCCCTTCCGTAACCGAGTGGCGTCCCGAGACCGACAGCCTCTATCCTTACAGAACATTCATCAGAGGGGAAGATCGACAAGATGGACTCTACAGCAATACCCCCTGGTTGTTTGCACTACTTTGCTCTCACGGGCTTTTAGTCGGTGGCCCGAGTGAAGCCATTCTGGGCCAGCCTCTTCTTCTTTCTTTCAAATATGCTGATGGGTGGGGACTGGACCATCTCGGGTTGCATTATTTTCTATCTTCTCACGGCCATTTGGACTTCGCGTCACTGGCCAAACAAAGCAAGACGATTAGAGATGTGTGTTGGCTCATTCGCGAGGCAGCCTCGAGAGATAAAGTTCCCTCGCTATTCTATTGGCCTCTCTCACCCTTGTATACAGGGCTGACAGGTATCTTCATTTCTTTATTTCAGCCTTCTGGACTATTTCTTTTCTATTGCAGTGTATGTCATTCTCACCCTTGTGCGTATGTAGTTCGACTCACTTCAGAGGAGACCCGACACTTTAGGGAGCTGCTAATAAAAGCTCGAAAGCTGTCATACTTTGGGATTCCTGAGTCGGCCCTGACCACAACACCATTGCCTCTTGGTGATTCACGAAAATGAACCAGGTCCCAAGTGAGAGAGGCTATCAGCAAGGCCAAATTAAGAGGCGGTCACTCGGGTGACACGGGCTCATCAGAGGAAGGTTGCAAAGTAGGAACCAGTGATTGTTCCTCCACTGGCAGTATCATTTGAGGAATTTGAGACTTCCCAGGTATAGGGGCCTATGACGGAAGGTACATTCTTCCTTCTTCTGCAACCCATTTCTACTCTGGCTGTGCCGGCTAATAATTATTCTTTGTAGCTGCTGCCACTTCTGTTGCAGTGGTTGCGCAGGAGGCTGCCACCCCTGTGACAGCTGGAGACAGAGGAGAGGGAGTGCCCGTAGCTCCCGTTGAGGGGGATCTACCTTCTCCAACACCCAGCCATGAGATGGAAGGTAATCTATGGTTCATTCAGAGGCTCCCACAGCCCATTATGTCTTCGACTTACGTGAACGTTCCTCCTTTGAGCTTCAGTTGATGTCCTAGTGCCTTTGTCGCCTACCGTTGGGGCTGATAAAGAAACCTTTGTTACAGACAAGACTATTCTAGGGAGAGAGCCTACTCCCAGGATTCATTCAGCTGACGTTCCTATCGCAGAAATGGCTAAACAAGTCCTTGTCGAGGGAGATGTCCCTACGGCAGGTCATGAGACTGGGGAAGCACCCACTCTGAGGGAGGAGCATGAGGCCCTGGTAGAGAGATCTTCTTCATCAGAGCAAGTCAACTACGGTGGTGACTCCAGTGATGAGGAGTGAAGAGGGGTGATCCCGCGCTGTCCCTGAGCTGAGGACGATGACCACGATTGTGAGAACTGCAAGAAGGGAAACAAATCAGGGGTGCCCAGGGATGGATCCCCAGGGAAACCCGCCCGATGCTTAAGTCAGCAAATATGGTGGAGCTCTGATACGAAGTAGAGGGGTGAGGATGAGATGGGTGTTGTGCCCCCCTAGGCACAAGCATGCGTATTTTTGTTTTGATGATAGCAACAAAGTGTTGAGAGCATGCATTCTTGTTCAAGGGCACAATATGTGTGCGTGAGTGTAATTTTTGATAGTCTCTCTCATACCTCGTGCACATTGGCATCACAATGTCTTTAGTGCATGCATATGTGTCCTTACTCTCCACAGCTCGTGCATGTTCTTTGTTTAATAGTTCAGGCTTTGAGTTCATGCATATATGTGTGCATTCGAGCAGGTCTTGCATATCTGCATTGCATATCTTTGCATTCGAACACTTGCATTTCATGCTTCAAGCATTGTTCGAGCACTTGCATAGTTCGTGCACATATTTATTGTTGGTTTTGATTTCTATACTTCGTGCAAGTCTTTGGTTGACGAGGTCAAGCCTCGTGTCATCCTTTTATATCTCGTGCAGGTTTCTCTAAAGTGATATTCTTGCATAGTTTGTTAGTAGAAAACCTGCACGCGAATAATTTTGATGTTCTTATTGCATTCTGCACGCGAGCTAAGTAAAACATAGTTCGTGCAGTGTTGGCTCTTACTTTGTGAAGTTTTTCAAAAAGCGTACCTCAAGCACTTTTTCGAAAAGGCTTTCTTTGTGCATGTTTTATCTTGTGCACGTTTTGAAGATCATACTTCATGCATGTTTTGGAATGTCATACTTCGTGGATGTTTTTGAAGGTCATACCTCGTATACTTTTTGAAAAACATACTTCGTGCAGTTTTCTCACACCTCGAGCTGCTTTCTAGGTTTTCCATACCTCGAGCCATTTTGTTAAAAAATATACCTCGTGCAGTTTTTGCACTGACAAGGAGAAACCCCGTGTCATTTTTCTGAGTTCATACCTCGTGCAGTTTTTACACTAACGAGGAGTTACCTCGTGCACCTTTTTATTGGCAACATGCTTCGTGGAGTCTTTCCTTTGAAGAAACATACCTCGAGCAGATTTCAGAAAAACGTACCTCGTGTCGTTTTCAGAAACATACCTCGAGCACATTTTTGAAAAAGGCTCTCTTTGTGCATCTCTAACTTCGTGTAGTTTTTTCTTGTTAAAAAGCATACCTCATGTCATTTTTTAGAAGCATACCTCGAGCAGCTTTCTGAAAAATGTACCTCTTGTCATTTTTGGAAATGTACCTCAAGCAGTTTTCTGAAAAATGTACCTCGAGCAGGTTTCTGAAAAAATGTACCTCGTGTCGTTTTTGGAAACATTCCACGAGCAGCTTTTCTAAAACAGACCTTGTGCACCTCTTGAAGATTATACTTCGTGCATGTTTTGGAACATGATACCGCGTGCATTTTTTTTTAAAAACACACTTCGTGCATGTTTTGGAATGTCATACCTCGTGCACCTTTTGAAAAACATACTTCGTGTGGCTTTTTCATGATCTTGCCGATGGTGACAAGGGTCGAAAGGGTGGCCGGTCTTACCGATGGTGACAAGGGCCGAAAGGATGGGAGAAGCAGAATGGTGAGCGAGGGTAACCTCGCCACTACGTCGTCGTTCATTTTTATTATTATTATTATTATTATCACATTACTGACTTAGGCGCCCTTTCGGGTTTTTGCCGAAGCCAGCCCCCTCTTGCTTTTGCCCACGCGCCCTTCCGGGTTTTCACGTGGCGGGGTTCCCGATTTTGCCTGCATCGCCCTTGCGGGTTTTCGCCACAGCCGAGTTATAGCCCTTCTTGCCCTTGTCCTAATATAGGGACAAAGCCGATGGGGTATCTCCATTTTTAACCCCCCATTTTTTCTCTTTTTTTTATACGTACTTGTGGAAAGGAGCTGGGACTCCGGAGAGCTTGCCTGTCAGAATGCCGACTGGCCTTTTCGATGCTGACAAGGGTCGGGCCTTGGCTTAATTCGTCGACATAGGCTAAATGTCAAAGCAAAGGATATGGTTCTCGACCGGGACAGAAGGCCCAAGTTGAGGGATAGAGGTCGACCGATCTCGCTGATGATGATGACGGTCGAACATAAGTTTGTTCGTCGGCATGGGTTACATGTCGAAGTAAAAAAGGAATATATTCATTAACAAGGACGGAAGGTCCAAGTTAAAGGTAAAGGTCGACCGGTCTCACCGATGATGACGAGGGTCGAACTTGGGTTTGTTCATCGGTATGGGTTGCATGTCGATGCAAAAAAGATATATTCGTTAACAAGGACGGAAGGTCCAAGTTAAAGGTAGAGATCGACCGATCTCGCCGATGATGACGAGGGTCGAACATGGGTTTGTTCATCGACATGGGTTACATGTTGAAGCAAAAAAGATATATTCATTAACGAGGATGGAAGGTCCAAGTTAAAGGTAGAGATCGACCGATCTCGCCGATGATGACGAGGGTCGAACATGGGTTTGTTCATCGGCATGGGTTACATGTCAAAGCAAAAAGGATACATTCGTTAACAAGGATAAAAGGTCCAAGTTAAAGGTAGAGATCGACCTATCTCGCCGATGATGACGAGAGTCGAACATGGGTTTGTTCATCGACATGAGTTACATGTCGAAGCAAAAAAGACATATTCATTAACAAGGACGGAAGGTCCAAGTTAAAGGTAGATATCAACCGATCTCACCGATGATGACGAGGGTCGAACGCAGGTTTGTTAGAGAATCCTTGGCGGGACCTTTGACGATCGTTCCCAAGGGAGGTTCACTAACAAAAGAGAGGAATAACACAAGTTCTTTGTTCCATCACGGCCACAACAGGACTGTAACGCACCTCTATAGGGGCGTTACACTACTCTAACATACCAAGGCAGGGGCGTCAGGGCAAATAGGCCTAAAACTAATACTCAGACCACATAACGCACCAAGCCAGGCGCGCTACACCACCTAATGCACCAAGAGAGGGGCGTTAGGGCCAATGGGCCTAAAAGCCTAACACAAACAATGTAACGCACCAGGCTAGGGGCGTTACACAACGTGACGCACAAGGGGAGGTCCGTTAGGGCGAACCGATCGATAAGGTCTTTGAGGCAGACACGGTCTTCGGGGAACTGACAGCCACAAACCTCGGAAACCACTCGAACGTAACGCGTCACCATAGGGGCGTTACAGTCATGTGACGGTCCCATTCCGGTCCGTCACACCCAGAACATAACGCACCAAGCCAGGAACGTTACAGCCATGTGACGGTCCTATGCTGGTCTATCACACCAACCCAGCCTCGAAGAGCGCAAAATGACCAACAGTTGTGGCGGTCTATTGTGGGACCGTCGCATAGTGTGACGGTCTCTAGTAGGACAGTTACACTGAACTGGCGAACAAAATAGGGGAACGGCCGAATCTGCCCGTTCCACGCCCCATTCACACCGAAGCGTAGGAGAAACAAATCCATACGATGAAAAATAACTCCTGGAAGCCAAAATGTCCGCATATATGCATTAAAACGTGAGATCGGGGCGATTCTGATGAGTCGACCCAAATCGGGTCACCGGGGTTCCCAGACTCCTACGGTCCCCAAATGACAACCGATCGACACGAAACTGGCGGGTACAGGATCCTGACATCCTGACGGTCATTTTGACAGTAATTATACTGCAAATCGTCACCATTTTCTGGCGAACCCTACAAACCCCAAAAATAACGATTTCCCCTAAACTAGCATGATCTCCCTTGATCGAGCACCAAACCACGCACTGGAGTAGGGAAAACGTGCAGAACGAAGTAGCGATCCTTCTCCCTACCTCCACCGAAGAAACCGCACACCAAAGAGACTAAACCGCGCCGAAAATCACAACACGAACCGCCCACATCGGCTTTGAATCCACGAACGGGATCGGGCCAACACCACGCCTCCATCGTGAGTCTCTGCAGCCTCCTAGCGTCGTCACCTCACCCACGGTCGCCTCCATCTGCAGCCGGAGCCAAGGGAACGAGAGAATGAGAGAGAACGAGAGAGAGAGAGAGTGAGAGAACGTGAGAGTGAGAGAAGAGAGAGGGTGGGGGGTTAAATAAAAAGAAAATTAGAAAATTCTCTAATTTCTAAAAATCCGGGTTTGGGTGGCACTCACTCACAATCCACGGTGGGCACACTAGAAGTGGTGTGCAAGTCTGGGCACTCGGCTCACCATCCGACGGGCATTCAAGACGATACTAAAATAGCAAAGCATGTAACTAGCCAAGGGGTATCAGTCGCTCACCTGACCGGTGTGAAAACACTGATCCCGATCGGAGACGAGAGCGAGCGGGGAGGCGTGGGTACGCACCCGCACGTCGCGGCGGTGGTGCTTGACCTGAAATTAAAATAGTTACAACACTACACCTCACGTAGGAGGGGGTTCTTGGGGTGGGGGTTAATAATTTACAACCAAAACTACATCCACGCAGGGAGGGACCTTCAGCCAGCCAAGTGAGGGGAGGGGATGGAGCTAGAAACTTGATGCGCCGGGCTCCTCATCGGTGCTACCAGCTTCTGGAATCACTGGACAGTCAAACGAAGTGGGCACCGCCACAGACACTCTCGAACTCCAAACGAACTGAGACCAGAGCCAAAACTCTCCGACTTGGCCCAGGAAGACTCTCGAATTTTCTGAATTAACCCTGAGATGGTCGCTGGCTAGAGCAGATCTTGGAACAGCGCCAAATAGAACTGGTGCTGGCCACTCCCAGGGTATTGCTGCTGGAAGATGGAGGTGCCACGGACAGTCCAGAGCTCGGATGGAGGCGGGGTGGGTGCCGTGACGACTGCGGACAAGCCTTCTTTCAGACGGGACTGACGGTAACCTCAGGTGATGTCAGGGCTGATCCTACTGGCTAGAAAGGTGGAGTTGGGTCCATTCATGAATAGGGGAACTAACCTGGCGCGACTTTGGAAGAAAATTTAGAACTCTTGATGCCGGGGTCTGAACTGCATTCCGCTTCTTGGGGATGACAGAGGACTGGTAGAAGGTGCCCTCAGCCATGTTGCACACCCAGATCTCCCAGGGAGTGACTGTGGTGGAAACTTTTCTAGGTCTCTAGTTTGCTACCTAAGAGTTCTTGCGCAGTCAAGGAAGAATCACTCTCGTGGACAGCTCGGAGCTCGGACCAAGATGAAACCACCATGCTGGGAAAGCCCTCTAGACGACCTTTCCAGTGGTATATGGTTTGCCACCATAAGAGTTGGGGAAGTGCCAAAGAAGCTATAGTTTCTAGACCCCTTGCAGTCTGCCTACGACCTGCCACCGGAGCTGCAACCTTGTGGTGACCAAGGGAGTGAGAAGGGGAGGCTGCACAGCAAGGGTTGATGGCTAATGGTTATGGGAGTGGGAGGACATGGCTGGGGTCTCTTGGAAGGCTGAGGTGGTAGAGGTGGAGGGAATAGCACCAGGGGCTCCATGGCATTCTGAGCATCAACCTTACTGCTTCAGAAACTCAAAGCAGATACTGTTCACTTTACTGCACATTTAGATGAAGGATTATCTAGTAGTAATTACAAAATTTTAACCTTACGGGAGAAGGAAATGCATCAAGGACCAATGATATTACCAGCAAAGCATGAACAACTAAAAAAAATTGGGGAAGAGAAGGCCACAAAGATCAATTTGAACTCGAAAACAAAACTACAGGAGGAGGGTGAGATAGTAGCAGAGGGCATTGGAGCATCCTCCTGACATAGGCCACTAGGAGAGGCAACAGGGGAAGGGCCCATCGTAGCAGCCAGTAGGGGGGGAGGGCACACTCCCGAACATGCGAAGCCAACAAGAGTAGGGGCGGGCACGATGGTGGTGATGCTGGGACCAGCGACACGAGGAGGCAAGGGCAAAACGGCAAAAGAGGAGAGGGTACCATCACCAAACTGGGCACCAGAAGATGGAGGGAGAACACCAGGGGTGACCAAGGGTGAGGAGACACCATCACCACCACCAACAGGATCGTGCGAGCACACAAGGACACCCTGGGTAGCTTGCATGAGGAGGACGGCAGAGACGTGTCACCCCGAAACGTGGGGCACAGTCGAGAGGAGGAGGCACCGATAGAGGGGCCCCCAAAGGAAGACAGAGGGACTCGCAGAAGCGTAAAGCCAGGAAGTGAGGTCCCAGCACCACCCGCAGTAGGAGGAGGAGGGTGGAAGGCTACATCCGAACACGCCAGGCCATGAACCACAGCGGGGAGGATGACGGGGCCACCACCGACAGTGGATGACAGTGACGAGATAGAGGGACCAGGAGGGGAAGGGGGAGGCACAGGCCCCCTCCCCCCACCGGCCATGGCCGGAGAAGACGCAGCACATAGGGGAGCTACCACCGAGGATGGGATGAGTTGCTCCAGTGGGGTGAGGGAGGGGGAGCGATGGGAGGGGAAAAGAATCCTAAATATTGATGGAAATCGGGTGTCAAAATGGGGGGAAAAATGAAACCAAATTTACTGCCTTTGGAGAGTCTCCAATTCTCACAATTTTTTGTTGTTTTGATAAGTTATATTTTCCTATGTTTATTAATAATATAAGAATATATAAAGTCTATTCTCACATTTATTTAAAAATCGTAAGAATAGATGAACTTTTACAACATTTCTTATACAACCGTCGCAATAAGGTGCCCATATAGCTACGTTATAATAAAACGTAGGAAATTTACCGACGTTAATTTAAAAATGTCAGAATATGTCATTTATACCTATGTTGCAAGACTAAGGTCGATGCTAGTTGCCCCAGCACAGATGAAGGTCGATGCACATCACTGTTCACATCTATTGAGGGTTGGTGCAAGTTCTGTTTAACCTACATACAAGGTCGATGCTAGATTTGCCTTCAAGCTTCTGAAGTCGATGCACATGTTGGAGGCTGAAGACAAAGGTCGATGCACATACTGTTCACACTAGATCAGGTCCGTGCAAGCCTACAATGAGGTCGGTGTAAACTCTAGCCAGCACAAGAAGAATTCCGTGCACGTCTGCTATAAGGTCGGTGCATACTCAAGACAGCGCAAGATCAAGTACGTGCACATCTACCATAAGGTAGGTGCAACCTCTGGCCAGCACATAACAAAGTCTATGCACATCTGATACAAGGTTGGTGCAACCTTTGGCCAACACATAACAAGTCTGTGCACATTCGATACAAAGGTCCGTGCATACATGAAGACAAGGTCGGAGCACGTTGATGAAAGTCTGTGCACGTTTACCTTTTGGCAAGATGAAGTCTGTGCAAGTTGCTCAAAGTCCTCATCAAGGTTCGAGCATACTCAACCAAGGTCGGTGCATGATGTTCCCAAGCACCATCTATCCAAGGAAGGTCAAAGGAATGTGTCGACCTGTCTCCCTCATGAGGTCGACTTGTGACCATTCCAGAGAACATGATATGGGCTATCTCACTAAGAAGTGTCGACACTTTCTAAGTAGGAGGTCGACACTCTTGCTCTTCTAGAAGTATCAAGCCTATTGTCTGTCAGATCAAGTGGGCCATCCAGAGAGAGAAAAAGGGTACCGTAAAGTATTAAAATAAAGGATTTTGGGGTTTGGACCACGTCCCTAGGTGTGACCTTTGCTCTACCATCTTTTCACTCACTTATCTACCTTTTAGAGCTAGTTTCATCAGAAATCTAGCTGGAGAAAGACATTTCAATCTGCCATTGTGAATGTCTTTATTGTCTGCCAGTCTCATACAGTCTGCTACTGTGAATAGGACACTCCATAGCCTGCCACTACCTTGCTGTCAACTAATGGGCTGTCCAACCAGGCAACGTATGTAGAAAGGTTCACTTCAGCAGAATAAGAAGACCACCTGTCTGAAGGGGGGATTTAAAGTGAATATCTGAAGCTATTTAAAGGGTAATCTGGTCTGCTCCTTCTCACTGCCTGCCATCGTACCTATCCTTGTACTTAAAGATGGGATCAATCAATAGGAAGACCATAGCAAGTAGTGCATTAAATGCTACGGGATATGGTCACCTTCTTCTTGATGATTACCACCACTACTCATGGTGTTTGCCGGATTAGGGCGCGCCGGTTTAAGACCACGCCAAATTAAGTGATTTTTGAGGATTTTTGGTTTATTTTGACTTATTAAGGTGTTTTTGAGGGTTTTGAAGTTAATTGAGTTATTTGCTTGTTGACTTAGGGTCCCAGGCTCCCCAGAAGTAGAGTCACGAGCTCGTGTGAGGTTCGTACTCAAGCATGATGTTCGTTGTTCTTTAATAAGCACATTTATTAAGTCTGAATCACGAGTTAAAACTCGGTAAAAATTCGGCAGCATCTCCCCATCCCCGGAGGGTTGTGGGGGGAAAGCGGGGATATGCCCACGTGGTGGAGCAAACCCCTTAGAGGCGAGTGCCACAATGGCAGTCGGCGTACCCAAATGGATAGGAAACCCCGAGGACTAGCCTACTAGGGGCATCATAGTTTCGTTGGTTAAAAGCGATCGGATGGGATGACCAATGAGAGAGGCGATAATCCCGAGGGCTAGCCTACAAGGGGCACGTGACCCACAGTCAACACTGTATCCGAAAAAGGGATGACTAATAGGGAAGGAAACCCCGAGGGCCAGCCAATGAGAGGCACACATCCCTTAGACACCACAAGGTCCCTAAGGACTGTGGATTTGGATATCGAACTGAAGTTCTTGTTAGTGTTCACCCTGTGGCCCGTAGGGGTACTCATCACTCACAGATGAGACCCTTTGACCAAATGGTGTTTTGAAGAAATCAGTGGGGTGTATCCCCCTCCCCAGATCATTCGAGCTAGAACCTATGAGAAATAAAGAAGCTCAGAGACTATGAATGACACGCGGAATGGAAGGGATACACAGCACGGCATGACATTCAATTTGAGCATTGGAAGATCGCCATCCACGGGGCTAAAGGGGTTAGCACTCACGGAGGAAGAGATGATTAGCATACGAATTAGGGGGTTAACGGATCAGTGCCTGTAGGTTGTTCACATATTGGCTTGTAGACTAGAACCATCTAAACATGGAGATGGTCCTATTAGCACAGGACGAACAGACATACTCCGGAGGTGGCCCCGATTTCCTCTGAGCAATGGAATAGTGCAGAGAGGAGATGGGGGAATCGACCTCAGATTGGAGTGGGCTGAGGTGCATACACGGGTATGCCTCTAGCCACAAAATCTACAGCATAGATAGCCAGATCCACTCTGAATTGCACCACGAAAATAGCAAGATCTGTTGCGAATCGTTGGATCCTTTAACGCAGCAACCTACTCTGATACCAATTGTTAGGATTGGTGCTACGAATTCAGAGGGGGGTGAATGAATTCCCCTTTAAAATTTTACCGAAGGGGAACGGAGGTAGGGTGACGTTCCCTAGCTCATCGTCTTCCTCTCCCGTGATTTTTAGCCTGAGGCGAGGCCGAGAGATGGGGTTTTTCATGCCGGGAGGGAAAATCATGTTTTGGGGAGTGGCCGCCCGATCCATCGTTTTAGCCCGCGATTTCACGTTTTAGGGGCATAGAATCATGCTAGGGGGCATGAGGGTTGAATTCCCTTCGTTTTCACCTCCGTGGGGCTTGTTTGGGGCCAAAAATGGCGAATTTCGGCGAGTTCACTGTTTTCACAACGGTGAGGGATAAACGACCGAACCAGGGCCCGTTTATCCCCACGAGCAGCCCATTCTTGACCGCCCTTTGGCTCGAAGCATAGTGGGGTATGCGCGGTCAGTCGTGTGGCCGCACATCCCTATAAGCGGTCTAATACCAACCATTCATCTCGTGGGTTTTCGACCGTTAGCTTCTTACCGTTGCACAGTGTTCGGGGTCAGCGGCTAGGGGATAGCCGTGTGTCCTCATGAGTGGCCACATGCTGGCCGTTCATCCCATCGTACTGTTGGTGGATGAGCGGCCCAAGTGGGTTCGCCCATGACCTTGAACGGTGAGGTTGTAGCCGCCCTTCCTCGGAGCGGCTAGGGTCTGGCCGTTCGTGTTTCTTACCGTTGGGTTGATGAATGGCCAGGTTGGACAGTCCATCTCCCAAGCGTGGCTAAGGGTTAGCCATTCATCTTTTGAACGGCTTGGGACCAGCCGTTGTGCTGCCCGTTCTTCTCAGGGGTAGAACAGCCCGTCTTTGACCGTTCACACCCTGGAGCGGCACGTGCCTAGCCGTGCATCCTTGAGTGGCCAATGATAGACCATTCATTGTCTGAGGCCTAACCGGTGATTTCTTCTGTGTCGATTCGAGTCCCGGGTGAGTGGACCTCGATCCACGTGCTGACCCGTGATCTGACTGATGCTAGGCATCATGTGGGGACCATGTGTGGGGTGCCATGGGGGGTCCCAGGACGTGGCGTCTTCAGCTTATGTCACCATGAGTCGGTGTTGTACGAGGGGTGATCCTTATACTTGTCTACCTCCGGAGTCGTTTTCCGTGACTTGAGAGTCTGTACTTCCGATGACCCATCCACTAGTCGTAGCTTCCATGGCACGCGTGTGTCGGCCCACTGGGAGCACTGGTGTGGCGCACCGAGAGAGACGGTGAGTAGGCTGGTTACCGTAGGTCCCCCGCGTACCATCCAGTCCGGGCTGGTGGGGGAATTACCAGCTAGAGGACAGACCTAGGGCGTATGGTCTGAGTGTGCACACGAGGCTGAGTCCGGCATCCGGTTTTGAGCGGGCTCTCCACAACGAGCCGAGGAGAATTGTGTGTGTGTGACTTGTCAAGCGGCTTAGCATGCCGAGGGTATGTCCCTTGCACTTCCCTCGTGTGTTAACTAGCCGTAACGCACAAGTCCACGCCCGCCACATGTGAGATGCTACGACAAGGGTAGACACCCCCTCATGCCGAGGTCGCCCCTCACATGCCCATCAGCCACGACCATGCATGCATCATGATGTCTTGCTCCCTCTCAGTAATGAGGCCACGTCGACCGCTCAACTCGAGCCGTGATCAATCCTCGTCCAGATACCAGACCGATGTGTCCCCTCAGTCGCCCGGTCAACCACATGCCCCTGTTCGACACCGTGGCCATGGCCTACGTCATGGGAGGAACTCTCTGTGAAACACACATGTACTCATACATTACGCATCGACCTGGGGACCGACTAGCATGTCGGAATTGTCTCGAGGCATGCCCCTATTGTACCCGGGCCATCACAGCCCGCCTGTAAAAATATATACATCTCAGTGTTACTCTGCCAGTTGGACGTATGCTCTCGCATCCAGGTTCGGGCCTCCAGCTACCCTCTGTGTCACCTAGCGTGAAGCCCCAGCACCCTTCACCCTCGGCCAACACGACCCAGTCTGAGATGAACCTACTGCTGCAAAGTACTCTCGGGTCTTCATCCTAGGCTTCAGGAATACGAACTTCACTTCGGCATGGAACAAAGGTCTTCGGATTCAATCCAATGTAAATAAACACCGACTGCTTGCGATCGGTGGGGAAAGACATCCAGTACATGACTCCCCATAGTCGCCTACGCACTCGCGCCCACAGAACTGTCCTTCCCTCCACATGTCACTCACCCCCTGAGTCCACGTGCCGCGCCTTGGCGACACGTCCCCAGTTAAATGTTTGATTCCACGGGTGATTGTCGAGAAATCAACTAGCACGCCCGCATCCCAGCCACGTTTCCCGTTAATCTGAAAAATCTCCCGTGTCACTCGGTATCCCCTCGACTCTCCGTAAAAGGCGAGTGCACAGTGCCGTCTTGAGGCGGATACGATCATGAGAGGGGGTGCCCGAGGCCCATTAACTTCCTTCATCTCTCTCGTGGCTATATCCTACCCCTCACTCCAGTCAACACCCACACCGTCCCGGCGGACCTCCCGGGGCAAAACAAAGACTTAAAGAAATTGACTAAAAAAATAGAAGATGGTAGAAAAGAAATGGCAGACTTAGAAGTTGAAAATGAAGACCTGAGAAATGAAATTAATGAAACAAAGATGAAGATGCAACGTACCTCGGCCATCGAAAAAATATGTGGTAGCTCGGGGTCTGCACGTTGGGCCTCAGTCACCTGCCGACGAACAGGTGGCATGACAGTCAGACTCGCAAGGACAGCCGAACCCTGATCCTGAGGGATCTTGAGCCTAAAAGTCATGTCCGGCACCTGTTCCCAAAGCCTCCACTTCTTCAACAACATCTGACTGACCACTACTCTCCTGCTCAGAGCATCAGCCACGACGTTCATCCTGTCAGGCTGATAAGACAGAGTAAAACCATAGTCCTTTATGTACTCCATCCACCTCCTCTGCATGAGGTTAAGGTGCTTCTGATGCAGGACGAGATGCGGACTCGACACCAAGTTGGATGTGCAAGCCTTGGACTCTAGCAAGCTCGAGTTTGTCCCTTAACGAGGGAAGCGTCGGACTTGCACGGTTGAGAAATCGACAGTGAGTCAAGGGTGGTCAAGCTCACTCTCGTACCTGGGTCGGGTCACGAGACGGGTCTCACACTCTCTCTCTCTCGCAGTGATGATTGATTTGAATGACGAGCTAGGATCCTAACACATGCAGCGATAGTAAAAACTTATACTAAGAAAGCAACTACGACTATGAGGGGTGACGATTGTACCTCCACGCTCCGGGAGTGGGGAAGACGACCCCGGCCAAGTCGGTAACTCCCGATTAATAACAATCACACAATAGTTACAACAATAGAACTTTACTGTCCACTCCACATTGGGAGGTAAGGGGCTACACGTGGACCCGGGAGGACCGTTCTTGGGTTGATGGGCAGCACTCTGACGGGTCCCGTGCGGCGATCGGAGGCGGTTCTAGCTCGGCTACGTGCTGGTCGGCGGGACAGCACTCACGGCTGTACAAAGGAGCGATGTCCTTCGAAAGGCTTCTAGAGGTGGCGGGCCATCGGGACGACAGAAACAGGTCCTAAGACGATCTCCGGGAGCGACAGACGTTGATTTGGCACTGGCGTACTTGAGGATGAATCAATGATGCCTCTCTTCTTTGCTATTCTGTTCTGAAATCGTCTGTGCAGCCCGATGAGAATGACCGCTACGACCTACCCCGATGTCAGATCGACACAAGATTGGCGGAGTTGGAAAGCTCTCTCAGAGATTTTCAATCATAGGTTGGGCAAGGAATTTAGAAACCTCTGTGCTGACTGTGAATGCTTTTACAAGGCACTGGTTCACAGAACCAAATCTGACTGGGCAGAACTTGGACCTGCCTGAGAACACACTTCAACCGAGGGGTTGTGGATGGATCTGGGTAATGGGCTCTTCATGAACATTGTATAGGGGGAGCCGACGAGTAATCTAAGTCTTGAAAAAAATGTGGAGGGGCAAGGGATGCCCCCATTAGAGGTGGCCACCTACATGGCCCCACGTCGAGGAGCTCGGGAGGCCAAGCTAGTACTGCAAGTGAAGCTACCTCCGATCACAAAGGATGATTTTAAAAAGAAATTGAGGGATCTGTGCCACATCGGGGGAGTCCGTTGGAGCTTGTCAACTATCCCCTCCCGATAGAGGAAGAGGGTACCCCCGCCAGGAGGTGGCGACCGGAGACGGACCCGATATGCCCCTACCGCACATTCGTGAGGAGGGAGGAGCAGAAGCCCGAGAACTACAAGGACACCACGTGGCTATGCATCCTTCTTCGGGCACAAGGGCTGAAGGTGGAGGATCCAGCTAGCGTTAGCTCAGACAAGCACCCGTAGCTTTCCTTCCATTATGCTGATGGATGGGGCATCGACCACTTTAGCCTCTACTGTTACCTGGCCTTCAAACAGCACGCAGACCTGGCGCATCTTGCCGACCGCTGCGTGAAGATTGGGGATGTCTGCTAGTTAGTTCGGGAAGTAGCCCGTCGGGACAAGGAGTCAGCTCTGACCTACTGGCTGCTGACGCTGAGACTATACACTGGTCCCCATGGTACACTACTTCTTTGTTTCTGACTTCCACAGTCACGACCTTTTAGGGTGCTAAGTGCTAATTGACTTTCTCCCTTTTCTTTTGGATGTTTTTTTAAATACAGATCACCCCTCTAGCACCCAGCTATTGCTTTGCCAGAACCTCCTTCGGTTCGTGTAAAAACCCACCCATTTTGAGGCGGCAGAGCCGGCTCCGACCACGACTCCCCTGCCGAAGGCCAAGAAGAGGTCTCGGGCGAAGTCGCCCGTGAAGGAGGCGTTGGCCGCTGCCAGGGTGGTCAAGCGACAGCAAGCAAAGTGGAAGAAGGCATAGGCAGTTTTTGCTTCCACGACCGTCCCTCCGGTGCCCTTGATCCCATCCTTCGAGGAGTTCGCCGCTGTTCGGCCTGAGCCAAGCCAGCCCACAGGTTAGATCCCTTCATCTCTTGTAACTTTTCAAGGTTCATTTGCACCTCAAGGGAGAGAGCCTCATACGTGTGTCTTTGTTCCAGCCACTGTGGAAGAGCCTGCCCCTGTCCCCATTCCCAGCGTGGGCAAAGCTAGGGGCCCCGAGGCAGAGCCATCAGTCGGAGAGCCCTCACATGAACCACCCCCTGCTATGGACGTCAGAGGGGGTACTCATCTTCACCGACTCGGTCAATTTCCTCTGTCTCTTGCGAGCCCACAGGCTCTGGGTTAATCTGAGTCTTCCTTCATCTGATAGGCGTTGACGCGCCACCTGTCGGGTTGATGGTGGCCCACGTGATTCATCCGGAGGCTCAGATATATGTGAGAAAAAGGTCGAGACTTGGAAGGTCACCATTGTCAAGCCCGCGTGAGGACGTGCTGGCCATAGACCTTGAGGTGGCGGCTTCCTCACCGGTGAAAGAAGTACCGGCACCGACCGAATCTTCGTCGGGTGAGAAGGTAGACTACAATTACTCTTCCGACGAGGCATCTCTGAACGAGGGCATATCCGGGTAGTTCGAGCCTCCCACACTGGATTTGAAGGCCCCGCTATTGTCTGCCTCCCTGAGCCTGGTAGCAAAGGTGCTGACAAGTGTGGATTTGCTTACGTAGGCTCCTTCTGAGGTTGTCCACTAACTTCTATTGTTGTCATTTTGAACTCCAAGGGTGAGCCTGATGCGGGACGAACCCAGTCGAGACACGGGACCCTAAGCCAGCAATCAATAAGCACAGGTCGTCTAGCGATAAAGATAACACTCGAACACGCTGCGAACTCCACTCGAGGTTCGTAGTGATGGATCGGTGAGCTGTGGCTCGCGAGAGGGTCAGACACGGTCCGAGTAGCGTGGAGGGAGGTGGTGAACCACCCGGGGAACAAGTCGCGGGCGCCGGATTCAACCGGGCAGACCGATACCGAGGGGATCGGTTCAGATGTGCACTCTCTCACCCACACCAAGAACTCATGGAAGCAGTGAAAATATGGATCAGGCACTCCTCACACGGGCGCTGCAGTTGGAACTAATACTAGACAAGAAGAGTGGAGTGGCAGCCGCACATACTTAGCCCGTCCGAAGGACCGGCTCCGGTCGGAGATGATGGCGAGCCGGGGAGCGTGCGCACCCGGCGGTCACGCTACATCGAGGAGGCTTGGCGGAGTCCCTACTATTACAATTACTATGCTCCACGTAGGGAGGGGGATCACGGGGGTGGGGCAATCAATTACACGCACTACCCTCGCGCAGGAGGGGGGAACGAGGGGAGGGGAAACCAAACAGTGATCATACATCACGCTCTGACGTCCAATCGTGGTGCTGTCAATGCAGGGATGAAGCTTGAGGGATGCCGAAGAATGCCAGCAAGTCTGACATCGAGCTAATGTCGCTGGAAGGCGGAGGAGGTCACTGCCGTGAGCCTGCGCGTTTCTGCCTTGCAGGACTGGTTGGTGCAGTCATGGTGCGTCGGCCGGTACGCTCGCTGACAAACTCCAAACGCGGCGGGACCATCTCGTGGGCGTAGAAGACAGGGGGTACTACAAACCCTCAAAATTTGGCGGCCATCAGATCTTCTCACAGGTCGTGGTCGCTCTGATGGTCGGCATCAGGTTTCTAGGCAGACAGCAGGACAGGCCAACAACGGCCCTAGTGGAATTTTTGGTGCCAACATTAGAATTGGGCGAGACCACTAGGGATGGTTTCGCGTCGCCGAGTGCTGCAACTTTGGTGAAGACGCCTCAGGCCGAAAACTAGCAGAGGGAGGCATGCCGATGCTGTCGAGGCTGCTGCAAGGTCTGGGCAGACTAGGTTGCACCAGTCAGGCGCGACCGTGGGAGAATGGATGCCCCGGGCTGTGCTGAAGATGAAAATGGACAGAACCACCTCAGGGTCGAAGGCAACTCGAGGGGGAAGAACTCTCGTGAAGGGGGCTCTGGCCGATCTGCACAGGAGAAGTCAGTGTTGGCGTTGACAAGGGGCGCTCAGAAACAGGTGCCATCTGGGTGCAGTTGCACGGGAATGCCTGTAGCGGATGATGCCGTTGACGAAACGTGACAAAACCACCTCTTCTGCGAAGAGGACTCGGATTAGAACGATCCCACAGTAGGGGTCTCGGGCTGATTCATGCAGTAGGAAGAGGTGTGGATGCTGCAAGCTCTAACAATGGTTCTGCTACCAGTCTGGGCACAGCAAAACAAGTGGGACTTCAACGTCGACGACGGGGATAAGGTCGAGGGATGCCAGGGCCACCGTGGACGTACCTGGAGAGGATGGGGCGTGGGATGTAGGGTGAAGAGGGAGCTGGGGTGCGGGAATGGGTGGCTAGGGTTAGGTGTGGAGGGTGGGGCGCGCTGGTTGTAGGGGAAGGAGATGGGAGGGGGCGTGATGCGGGACGGACACGAGGAGACCGACTCGATAAGGAAACTTGGACTCTAAATGGTGACTCAACCAGCAATATGTGGCATTAGGAACGCTAACCTGACACTCGGAGTTCCAATGGGTTAGATGTCACTCACACGGCATGCAATCTCACTCGGCGAATGTCATCATGCAGACTCCTAACATGCCTAGCAAATGACTCTGCAGACTCCGACACTCGTGCATGAATGGGCATGAGAACAAGATCCACTGGTTTCTTAGGCCTACGACCTGTAACAATCTCAAATGGACTCATACCTGTAGACATGTTGACCGAATCATTATATGCAAACTCTGCCAGTGACAACGTGAGATCCCAATCCCCTATACGGTCTCTGACAAGACACCTCAAAAGATCGTCTAGACCCCTATTGACCACTTCGGTCTAACCATCTGTTTGGGGGTGATATGCGGTGGAGAACTTGAGGTGAGTACCTAACATATGTCACAGTGTCTTCCAAAAGTAACTGGTGAACTTGACATCACGATCAGACACTGTAGTATGAGACAACCCAAACTTGCACACCACATGAGTAAGGAAAAGATGGGCTACCCTCGAAGCGTCCGAAGTCTTTGAGCAGGGAATGAAAAGAGCCATCTTCGAGAATTGGTCAACTACCACATAGACCAAATCGTGCTTCCTAGAGGTACATGACAATTGCAAAACAAAATCCATGCTAACATCATGCCACGGGGCATCAGGTACGGGAAGAGGTGTATAAAGGCCTGAGCTTTACTTCTTCATCTTGACTGTAGCACATGTACGGCACTGGGCCACAATATGAGCAATGTCTCTCTTCAAACTTGGCCAATAAAATCTATGCTCAACAGCCTCAATAGTCTTATTCTGACCGAAGTGGCCGACTAGACCTCCCGCATGTAGTTCCCAGACTAGAAAGTCACGAATCGAAGTTCGGGGAACACAAAGTCTACCTCCTCGGAAGAGGTAACCATCCTGAAGCACATAATCATCATGGTCACTCGAGGGTCCGGCCTGGAGAGTGGTATAGATCTGACCAAAGTCAGGACAGTCAACATAAGTCTCTCTCATCTTCTCTAGCCCTATGATCTCGGCACTCATGGTAGTCAGCAGACAAGCACTCTGACTCAAGGCATCAGCCACCTTATTCTCCACTCCAGCCTTGTGTTTAAGTACAAATGTGAACTACTGGAGATACTCAACCCATCTGCTATGATGCATATTAAGCTTCTTTTGGGAATGGAGGAACCTCAAAGTCTCATGATCAGAGTATAAGACAAACTCATGATGTAAAAGATAGTGCCTCCAATGCCTAAGAGCCTAAACAACTACGTAGAATTCTTTATCATAAGTGGAATATCGCAGTTTTGCGTCATTCAGCTTCTCACTGAAGTATGCGACCGGGTGGGCCTCCTGACTCAACACTCCTCCAATCCCTACACCCGACTCCCGTGCTGGCGCCTCGGGGTTCACCCATAGTGTCGGGGCGATGGTACTGGGCACCTCCACGGGTGGTCATACAACGGGCCTAAAGGGAGCTAAGGGGTGACCCTCTAGACCTATATGGATGGACCAATGTAATTTTAAAACACTCTTTTTCTTTTTTGAAAATGACTACCCTACACTCCGGCTCTGATACCAATTTAATGCAGGATGACTATGAGACTCGACATGGACGGGTTGCGACATTGGACTCTAAAGATTGAAGCGGCTAGCAAGACGACGCGACCAGCAATGACACTATCATGTGGCACCAAATGAGCTCCAGAAGAGGCGATATGCCTCAAACAAGGAGCGCTAACTCACGATCGTCCCCATCAAGGGAAGCGCAGCGATCTGCATGGTTGAGTAACCGGCGTTGAGTCTTGGGTGATCGGCTCGCTCTCGCGCTCAGAACGAGTCGCGGGACGGGTCTCGCACAGCAACCGCGAACCACCCTTTACCTCCGCCACCTCCCATTCGCCACTGTAGCCTTTACCACCCTCCTGCACCAACCCACGCCCCCTTCCTCTCGCAACCCAACCCTAGCCGGCCTCCACCGTAGACACCACAGACCTCGATCCCTTGCCGCCGTAGAGCTCATCCCGTCGACCTCCTCTCTCTGACACTCACGCACACACGCGGCCCACCCTGCTAACCACGCCAACCCACTGCCTCCCCCTCTGTGCCAGACACTGCTCTCCTCCCTCTCCACTGCAACCGCCGACGTGCCTCCTCCCACTGTTGCTAGCACGCCGCCGGCCGACCTCCCTCACCCTTCACAAACCCAATGCGCCAGCTCCACTTCCACCTCGCCTCACCTTGGCTACCCTTCTCTCTCTCTTTTCCTCCCCTCTCACTGCACATATCGTTGGACCTCCCTCCTTTGTCTCTTTCTCTCTCTAACCGGCAGCTCCACCGCGGCCACTTCTGCAACCCCACTCTACCGATATCCTCCCCCGCATGATCCCATGCCTCAATAGCCATTCTCCTCTTCTCATTCTTTCCCTACAGCCTCACCACTCCGCTGCCACCAACCGCCTCCCGGTTGCACCACTCCCCTCCGGCAGTCACCCTGCATGCCCGCGGCCTATTTCTAATGTGACACGACCTTGGAGTTAGGCAAACAAGCACAATTCACAACCGAACGGGCCAATATTGGCGGCCAACTCACCCAGCACTCAACCCAAAATCGAGGGTGACTCGGCGATGCCGAGTGGAGGATGTGAGGGCTGGTCCTTTACTGGTAGAGGGCCAGCAAGGCCAGAGGGTCCTCCTAGTACGGGTCTACCTCTGTGGGACGTGATAGCCCAGGTGTGGATCGAAGGCCCTGTGCCCCACCTTCCTATCCCGCCAGTCCCCAGTTCAAGGTCAAGGCCTCGGGTCGCCGGCACCCCGGGACCCCCTGCAGTGCCAACTCTGAGTACAAGCATGTCATCATGGACAATCGCGACACTGTTGTCCACTCGGGCGAGGGCTTACACCCGAGCCACCCAGCCGTCGGCCTCCACTACAGACTTTGGGTCCTGGGGACTGACTCCAATATTGCCGGTCGATGGCCTTGTGCCGCCGGCAGTCATGGGCCGAGTTTTCTCGGTCTACCACCTTGGAGAAGAGTCAAATTCGACACCCCAGAAGAAGCATCATCACAGCCGTAAAGTCAAGAGACCTGTCGCTTCCACCAGTAACTCCAGCAAGACCATCCTTGTTGGCAATATAAAGATTCGCCTGGACGGGGGCGAACCCATCACACCCCAGAGCGGATCGTCTCCACAGACCCTACTACCAACTGCTTTAGCCTTCTCCGTCAAATGCAAGAAGACAAGGCGGAACTCAGAAGGGCAGACGCTCCCGCAGTGGCCTAGAGATACCAGCGCCAGTTTGGTGTCTGAACTCCCAATTCCCATCGAAGAGACAATGACAACGGAGACCAACAGTCTGACTTGAGAAGAATCTGGGTTACCCATGAGGAAGCTCAAGCAGTCCGAAAGGTAGGTCTTAGCAACCCTTTCTGGGCACTAGGATGCTGCGCCAAGTAAGGTGCGACTGATTCTGCAGTCGCATCGCTTGACGACGCCCAGCCACTCCTCGCCTCTCGTTCAAATAGGCAAAAATAGAGACAGGCTCGTTCCGGGCTGCCTCAACATCCGGCCCCGAGCCCTCCTCAGGTAGATGCCACGATGGAGACTCCTTTGCAATGCACCTCGGTCATCGATAGGCTGGGGACACCTATCCACCCCAAGAGGCACTCCCAGAAAAGGCGGACAGTCTGGCTCCTCAATGACGCGGTCAGGGTGTTCACGTGCTATACCACCGGGCACCAGCCTGAGATTCAGACTGACGATCTGAACCAGCCTATATCTCACCTCAGGAGGCCTCGTCACCTGACTCAGTCGCCGACTTCAATCGGTCACGTCGGTACTTCTGTCGGACCTCAGGCATCGGCATGAGCGAAGGAAGTCCCCGTTGAGGAGCGTGCCAACCCTGTCAACACAGAACTAATCAACAATGACCCTCCGGCCAATGAAGTCCAAGAGGTGACTCTTGAGACTCTCATGAAGGAGAACCAGCACCTGAAGAAAAAATTACATAATTAACTTTTAATGAAAACATAAGAAACCTTACTAAAATTGTTTTCTACAAAAGTCTCTTTGTATGAACAAAATGCAGGACAAATGGCACATTTTCATTTTGAAAGGCTTTCATTTTTTTCCATTTGGCCAATCTTGTGAACAGGAACACATTCACAAGCGTGCAGCACCGTTCACAGATAGGTGTGCTGCAGGCTTTGCGTGCATGCTAGGCTCGACGAGCGGCATGCAACATGGGCGCGCCTAGCGGCTGTGCAGGTGGCGTAGGCAGGGTGTGCGGCATGCAGCATGGGCAGATAGCAACATCGCATCAGGCTTTGTGTGCGTGCAGGCATGTTGGCAGCCGCAAGGCACGCCAGGGAGCAGCGCAGCCCTCTCGTGTACAGTAAACAGTGGGCAGTGCGTGCATGGATGACAGCCCAATCGACTGGTAGCAGTTATAGTGGCGTGCGTGTAGGGGCATGCAGGAGCGACAGCAATGGCTGGGCGAGCTGGCGTACATGCTCCAGCAGCGTGTAGGCGGCTGTGGGCACCTCTCCCCGGTGCGCTTCCTCTCCACCTCTTCGTCTCCTCCCCTCTAGGCCTCCATCTTTTCTCCCCTTCTTCTCTTCCTCTCCTCTTTCCCCCCCTCCGATCTCTCCCTCTGCTCTGCTACTTCTCCTTCTCTTCTCCTCCAACTGCCTCCTCGATCTTCCCCTTCTTCTGTCTCCTTCTTCCCCTTCTCCCTTCTCTTCTCCTCCCCATGGTCCGGCCCCCCTGTTTTGAACAGGGGCACCACCGACGCATTCCTTTCTTCTCCCTCCTCTCTTCCCAGCCCTCTCTCTCTCTTCCCTTCGCACCACTGGCGGCCCCTTCTTCTTTTTCCTCTCTCTCTTCTCATCTCTCTTTCCCCCTCTTTCTCTCTTTTGCACACTGTACACACACACACACCTACCTTCGCACAGTCACCACCCCCCACTGCAGCCTCACACTCTCCGTCTCCCTTCTCTCCTTCACACCCCTCATTTTTCTAGGACTTACTTATGCCTAAGCTCTGATACCAACTTAACTATCACGTCCCGAGCCATATATGTGTAGCGAAAGTAACTCGGGGGAAGCGTAGACAGTCGACAATACTTCTCAAGCTAGTAATATAAGTCAAAGTGCAATACACATCCACGTAAAGATGGCGTGCACAACATTTGACCACAATTCTAACTTTTATTGATTATAATCAAAAGTACATGAATATTTGACTCTCTTTTAACATAAACTCAACTAGACTCAATAAAAGAAAAATTACATAGTACGACTC
>JANBPO010005515.1:0-43773 GCA_024336825.1 Amorphophallus titanum | reverse complement strand
TGGGTTTCCTAACTCTACCAACACGGATCTGAAGCTTTCCTAGTCATCAAACGACACTGATTAAATTCATGTAAGATTAAGAAATGAGATTTACCTCCAGTTCTATGAGTCAAATGTCTAGTACATTATTTCCCTATGCAGACAACAAGAGTAATAACAAAGCAACTAATATGAAGAGGAGCAACACTACTAGAGTACACAATAGAACAACAACAATACAAGACACATTTGGCATTTGTGTAATCTGCTAGCGTAGTGCCTGGTTGAATCATAGTCAGGGTTAGGCCTTTCTTGTAGTTGAGGATGATCAACATACGTATGGTTGCTATTGTAGCCCTTATAACGAGCTCCACACTCAGCATCCCCTACTCCTTTGAGGAAGCAGAACCATCTTCCCTTGCTTGACGGGGCACATTGGAGTAACAAGACTCGCTTAGCGTAAAGGCCAGCCAGTCAACTAGCATAAAGGCTGCACCAACTAGCCAGACGGCCACACCCATAAAGTGGAAGAAGGGAAAACTCCTCCCACACCTTCGGATGTCCCGTCCTGCCAAAAGGAAGATGCTCCGACATTGGGGAGTGCCTCGTCGCGTGCCAGCCATGTTTGCAGACTGGATAGTAGGGTCTGCTACCCCATCCACTGCCCTCTTTGGGTAGGAGAGCACACTCCTCAACTCGGGGATGCTCCTCATCACATACCTACAATCACGAAAGGTAGTCACAATGATGCAATAAGAAGATGATGAGAGAAGCAGCATTGAAGATAAAGGTAGCAAAATGAACCAGTCCAAAGGCAGATACGCCGACAACAACCAGAAGCACGATATGCAAAAGAATCCCCCGACAAAAGCATTCCGTTCCATGAGGACCATCTCAACAAGGTCATCGGTCAACGAATCCAGTAACTCCATGAACAAATGCCTAACTGCCTGTCTGCGAAAAGGCCTCCACCAGGAAGAGGCAGAAGAGGAAGGAAGCTTGAGGAGCTGTCCCTCTTGGCCCAGCCGTGACGCCTGATGTACCCTTCCGTCCGGCCTCCCCTCACTTCTACCTCCCTCCTAAGGTAGTGTCAGTGGTGTAGAAGTAGAGAGAAAGCACATCGCCACGTGCTAACAGTTCTCCTATGCTGGCCACCGATTGCTAACTGTTCTCCTATGCCGAGGTTGCGGGAACACCCCTACAACTGCCTGCGTCTTCATCCTCTGAGTCTCCCTCCATGCCACCCCACAAAAAAGGAGAGGGAAGAAGTCGAGGGGAATATTTGAGCAGTAAAGATGCCCTTCGGGACCTTTTTATAGGCCGGAAGAAAATTACATAGGACTGGAAGATAATTAGCTTGACCATGCTGGATGTCTCCGTGGCGAGGAGACGGGCCCCGAGTGCGGGATCGGATGGTGATGACCCCATCAGCCGCCCTGACGGTCGGTCTTCGACAGGCTGGTGTTCCCAAATAAGCCGTCAAGGAGGATGGAGAAAAGAAATAGGGACTGGAGAGTTTTCACTTGCAATATGGCAGGACTCTTTACTCGGTATGGGGCTCTACCTACCGACCCCGAAGAAGTGGCCAGGCTCGCTGCCCGGCCCGGCCCCCTCACCAAGAGAAGTAGAGCGGCGAGTGAGGCAACGCAGGCAGGCGTCGGGGTGACCTCCTCCGAAGAACTTCCCATGGCCCTGGCAGCCAATGTTGTCACTACTGGGGGCACGAGTGGCGGACCCTCCACATCATCCGAGGGTGCCCCGGCCGAAGAGATAGGGGGCATGCCCACTCCCTCTACAACTGACCCCGCCACGCTATACATGATACAACAGTACCAGCAGGAGATTGAGTTGCTAAAGAAACAACTCAACGAAAGGAATGCCCAACCCTCGACGTCTGAACAGATTGAGGTTTTGCTGGAAGTGCCTGGGAGCAACGGGCAATATTTTGAAGTGACTCTGCAAGCTGTAGTATTCCCATTAACCCCCAGCTTCCCCGCAGGCATGCCCCTACAACAAGTACAATACCTGGCACTGGCCCCGCCGCAGAGCTCACCTCCCCAGGGGTCTCCCATGGCCCCTCAGGTGACTACGCTGACCACCTCGATTGCACAGCTCGCCCACTTCTATCCAAGCCCGGTCGACCCGGCAGCAGTCAGTCGGCTGATGTTGGAAAAAATGATGGATATGAAGTTAGCAGGAAGGGGCGACGGGGATCAAACGTCGTTTGATGTCTACCGAGTCCCCTATCCGGCTCATTATGCTGCGAGGAAGCTACCGGCTGGCATCACCAAGCCGCCGAAGTTTGAGAAGTTCAATGGGCAGGGATCTCCTAGGGAGCACATTACCTATTATGTGAATGTCAGGGGAGATCTAGCTGCTGATGAAGCGTACCTCATGAAGTTTTTTGGCTCAACACTCATCGGGTTGATTTTCGAATGGTGTTCGAGCCTGCCACCTGGGTCCATTACCGACTGGCCTGATATGCAGAAGAAGTTCAAGGAAAGATTCTACATAGCTGAGCGGGAAGTCACTGTGGCAGAACTCTACGTCACGAGACAAAGAAATGATGAGTCGGCACTCGACTTCATCAAAAGGTGGAGGAATCTCAGCATGAGGTGCAGGCGCCCCCCGCAAACAACATGGTAACCCGCGGAGTCCAATCCTCCATCGGGCACCCAAAAGCCAGCAGCGAACGCGAGAGATGCTCTATGAGACTCTTCAGCTGTGCATAGCTTAAGCCGGGAGAGGCTAACATGGCTCGCTGCAGATTGTCCAAAGACTGCCACACCATGTCGCTGGGGAACTGTAGGCCCAGCGGTGAAGTCTCAGGAAGCTTAAAGTCAACCCTGCTGTCGATCTCTGCCCAAATATCATCATTTGCATCGGAGGACGTTGACGGCATGATCTACAAAGCACCAATGCCGGGTTCGATGGTAACAACTACTATAGCCGAAGAAGTCTCCGCTACAACAATTTCTTTGCCTGCCTCCCCACGTGTAGCTTCACTGACTTCCATGGGAATGGATTCCACGACAATATTGGGCACCTCAGGAACGCCGGCCTCCTTTTTAATGATTTCTCCCGCTTCTATCTCCGGAAAGCTACTCTGCTCTACTGGAAATTCCTGTTCAACAGCCAGGGGCTGAGGTACCACAACCTCCGCCGAATCACCTGTTGCCACGATCGCTGCAACATCACCCGACGCTGCTGTCGCTGCATATGTCTGTGAGGGTCGTTGAGCGATGGGCTGCAAAATTGACAGAAGAGTAGGCTAGCTTGCGCTCAACTCCGGCAGGGGTATTTGTATCGTGATGGTTGGTGGCGCCACCTCAGCATGCATCATGAATATATATGTCAGCCAGCTAAATTGGGAATGGCAAAAGAGGCTACAGGTGGGCTGAGGAATACTCCCCACCTCAATCGGCACTATGTTTAAGCCACCAAGAGGAGCCCCTGTCGGCTCCGGCCCTCCTCCTGCCACAGGGTATGATAGCCCTGGCCCAACTATAGATAGCCTTGGAGGGCTGAACGTCAGGAAGTCACTCTCGTAAGTCGAAGAAGTCCCGGCATCTTCAGTCTCCGAGTCAACTTGCAGGGGTTCATCATCGCTAGAGCCACCCCCATAGTCAGTTTGCTCGGAGCAGGAAGACTCTTCGGCTTGCTCCCGAATCTCTGATAGCCGAACGGGCACTATGCTACCCGAGGCGACTCGTTCAGCCAGAGGCTCGTCAGCAACCACCATCGCGGGGACATCAACTTGGGAAGCAGCTTGGGGCTCGTCCCTGGAAGTTTCTGGTTCATCGGCCACCTCCTCCCCGACGACTCCAACTTCAGGGAGCGTTGAGGGTTGAATATCGACTGGAAAGCAAAGAATGAAGAGTAGTCAAAACCCGACTGAAATGCAATAGGGCATGCAAGTCCATGGGTGAACCCTAGGTTACCTCCCGGCTCCCGGTGGGGCGTCGGTGAAGGCAAATCGATTTCAATCGAAGCCGAAGGAGTCTCCTCCTCTCTCTCCCTGGCTACATCACCTGGTACTGCCGCTAGTCCGATAACGGTAGAAATAGTGCCTGCTTCCGCAGAAAGGGGATCATCACAGCAACTAAGGCAGGTAGAATAAGTCGTAAAGAAGGAAGAAGAGTTACCTTCTTCAGTGGGCCCCTGTGACCAGGAAGCCTCAAAATCAGCAAAAGAAGGAATGGAAGGAGGCGCAACATCCGACCCTCCCTTCGCGGCCCTCCTCCGACGCGCCCGCTCAGCCCGGGTCTCCGTTCTTTTGGCCTTTTTGGCCTCGCTGATGGCTTCCCTGATCTGGGACCGGCTCCGCTTCCGAGAGTCACCAGGAGGCAGCGGCATCATAGTCGGGGGCGGCTCCGGGATCTCAAAATAAGGAGGCTTCTATGCCTTGGAAATCAACTCCCTGTGATGATGAGTCGCCTCCAAAGAGAGGTGAACTGCAAAAGACATCTGGATGAGAAAAACACGTGGCAGACATAAGAGGAAGTGGTGTAACGCTAAGCCGGGAACCGAATGTACCTGATGGTCCCGTATATAAGGGAGAAAGCGGCCAATGCAGCAACAGGGGGCACCTTGTCCCGGGAGGCCGCCTCCCGAATGAGCCAACATAGATCCCCTATTTTCTCGCTTTTCTGGGCTAGTGACGCCAAGTCCTCATAGCCTCGAGAAGATAGGTGGCACGCCAAGTTCAGATGGTCCAGGTCCCATCCGTCGGCGTATTTGAAGGACACCGACAGTGGATGGTCCCGAATGGCATCCAAAGACCCAGCCGCGGACAGCCCATGCGACTGTAGCAGGGCAAATATCCACGGGGTGTTGGCGTACATTCCCTCCCGCCTGTCCGTCCTGCTGATGAAGGTCCAGTACGGGTGAAGACGGTCGGATTCTGGACGCCAATCCGCCACAGTTGGGAGTGACTCCTCTATCGGGATAGGAATTGCCTGGAGAGACACCCTCTCGCTACTGACCCTACATAGCCCCTGAAGGGTCTTGACATAATCATCCTTTTGAACTGGCGGCATCTTCGGGTCAGCCTTCGAGGAGCTACGCTTCGCGGCCCTCCGCGCCTCCAGATAAGCCGTTACCTCGGGGCCAGACCACCCCTTCAGCTTCTTCAGATAGGCGGGGTCGACATCTAACACCGGCTCCGGTTGGGCGTCCAGGAAGCGACGTTCGGCGGCTCGCCAGCAATCCTTTCGAGAGGTTCGGTAGAAGCCGTTCCGTGCATTCCACCATTTGATGAACCCCGGCGTCACCCGGGGGAGATGAGCAGGGGACGGTACCCTGAACGACACGTCCTCACGACGGTGGAAGTAATCCCACCACAATCGGGCTTCATCCGCAGACATTTGGCCGGCCCGATGACAGATGGGAATGCTAAAGCAGGCCGAGGAAGGAGGTATCTGCTGGTCGTACCCAAAATTTTGACTAAAGCAGAAGGGGTAGTACAGCTCCAGCCACAGCAGACCGCTCTTCCGGAAGATCAAAACACTGGGGCGAATAGATAAAGCCCAGTCAGTCAGCTCCGGCTCCAAAATAGGCCTCGTGCTCTTGGCGCCGGTGAAGGAATGAACGAACTCTTCAGTTTCGTACAAGTGGCATTGCTGCATTCTATTTACAAGAGGGCTGGAGCTGGCTGCCAAGCTCCAGAAATGAAGAACTCCTGGCGAGTTTGTAGGGACCATCGTCAGCTTTCCTCGAATGGTGAACAGCTGATCGGCCAAGGGAGGAGGTTTGACGCTTGCAAATTCGATCATCCTCGGCATCAGACGATCAGACTGAAGAGAATGCAGAGCTGCCTCTGGGAATAGGGTGCAGACCCACGCGTTAAAGAAATGAAGCGGACCGACCATCCGCGAATTCCGGGGGATTCGTGACTTGTGCAGATCACCCAACATTTTGTATATCAAGCATAAGGCCACTGGGCATAGCAATAGCTTCATCCCCCAGGCCATCAAGCATGCCGAGTAGATGGCCTCTGGCCTGATAACTGTCTCGTCGCCTTGCGGAAGGGCGAACGAGCACAACCAATAAGTCAGGTACGTAGCACAATGCGTGATGGCGTCGACTCCCGTGGGGTTTGGACCCCCTTGTCGACCTCTCTACGTGACCGGAGGAAGAGTCATCTGGTGACGGGCTCAGGACTTCTTCCTTATCGCTGTTGGGGCCACCGCGGGAAAGTCTTCATACGTCTTCTCCCCGCTGAAGAAATATTGAAAAACACCTTTTTCATGAGAATGCATACTTAGGCAATTTAGAGAAATCATAAGCTCAAACTGAAGAGATGTAAGATTATTCAAATGCCTTAACTGTAGACTAGATGCACAGACTTGGTGACTTGAATCTACATGTGCATTGACCCTGGTCTCTACATGTGCACAGACCTACATACTTCATGTGCATAGACCCTAGACATGCAAAGACCTATATGTGCACAGACATATATATGCATAGACTCTATATAAGCGTAGACCTTAGACTCTATATGTGCTCAGACCATGTACAACATGCTAAAGAACATGCATCGACCTTGTAGAGTGTGCTATAATACGTGCATCGACCTGTAGAACATGCTGCAAAACATGCATCGACCTGAAGTGCATAGAACTAGCATGAGTGTCGGCCTTATAGAGTGAGTGTAAGGATGTGCATCGACCTTGCCTACACAAGATGCAATGTGCATCGACCTTTCTTTACTCAAGGTACAATGTGCATCAACCTTGTTTTACGCAAGATGCAATGTGCATCGACCTGATACACTACTGATGTATATATGCATCAACCTGTGTGACTTCATGCAAGAACATGCATCGACCTTATTTTCAACATAGTACAAGGATGCATCGACCTGAATGGATAAAGACAAATGTATGCATCGACCTAACAGACGAAATATGAAAATGTGCACTGATCTGTCAGACTTGATGCAAAGATGTGCATTGACTTGATGTGAAGAAAGTGTGAACGTGCATCAACCTTAACTGACTCAGACCTGAACATGCATCAACCTTAATTACTAAGTGCCTATATGTGCATCGACCTGAGTTCTGACACTTAGACAAATAAATGGTTTGTTCAATGTGAAAGATTCTTCTACAGTTCAGTCCAAACATGATTCATAGAGTGTCATCATCAAAACCAGGGTTCCAACACGGGTAAGGCGGATGCCAAGGGGTATGGGATAGAGGATAAGGTTGTGGAGAGGGAAGCGGTGGTTGCGAAGGCAAGGGTGCATGGTAGCTAACGGAGGGACTAGATGAAGACGCATGATGAGTTGGATGAGGAGGTATATAGTGGATGACATCCACTTGCTCGGGATTTGGTGTACCCTTGATAGAAGGTGGAGATGGATATGGATGTGCAGAGGGTTGGCCATGGATGGCAGATGGCTGACTTGTGGAGGATTGGTATGTGGAGGCGGAAGGCTAACTCGTGGAGATTGGTATGTGGAAGTAGAAGGCTGATTCGTGGAAGGTGTGGGAGAGGTAGAAGTGGATGGTGGGTACGTATATGTGGAAGGTTGGTGTCCAAATTAAAGTACAGTCAACAGAAAGAAAGGTACAAGCACACGGGGCATACCCCGGCTCTGGCAACGGGCACTAACCTCGACTACTGGCACCACGCTGGAACTCCGCCGCGCCTCGCGACGAACCCGCCTCACCTGAAACACGGTGAAAATGCAGAGGAAATGAGCCTCCAGAATGAAGGCTCAGTAGGGATCCCGCGAACCCCTACCTCGCACGGAAAAACTCGATGCTACAGCA
Source organism: Amorphophallus titanum (assembly GCA_024336825.1). NCBI lineage: Eukaryota > Viridiplantae > Streptophyta > Magnoliopsida > Alismatales > Araceae > Amorphophallus > Amorphophallus titanum. The sequence goes on along the minus strand of JANBPO010005515.1, from coordinate 36,013 downwards.
ATAAAGCTAACCCTACAAAGCAGTAAAGCTACTCTAGCTGACAGGAGTACGGTAGGAGTAACGAGATGCAGAGAGTAAGCGGGAAAACTGCCTACTATAATAAAACCGTACTACTGAATATCGGTCCAGCAAACTTGAGTCTAAAACTACCAGGAGACAGGAGCACTACCCACTAGAAGAATGACCGGATGCCTCCCCTGACGTCTTACACCGCGTCATAAGTGTCTAGCTACAGTGCCCTGGGTGCGAGACTCAGACACGCACACGTACCACAACAAGGACTAGCTGGGGTCACGCTCGTCAGTTCGTGTCCTAAGCCCCCAACTACATGTGCATACACAGACCAACTGCTCTAGGTCGGGTCCTCTGGCTGGTTTTTTCACCCACCGGACTCTGGTGGCAAAGGCAAGGGGCCCACGGAGACCAGCCTAAAAATCACCTAACTCGGGTCAAGCACTCCCAGGTAGGTCCGCACACGCGTGCCCAGGAAACTATGACTAGTGGACAGGTCACTGGAAGGTAGACCCTAAAGTCAACGAAAAACAACATTCGAACTTGACGAAGCACGGGGACCGTCCCACGTACCAGCGCCGTCGCACGGTGACCACAGTCGGAGAAGAAACGGAACTGCACGACACGCGGAACAGTCCAGAGCATAACGGACCGACTCCGGTGCGTCATAGACCCAGTAAAAATCAGACTATAACGTGCCTGTCCAGGGGCGTTATAGTACTTAACGGACTAACACACGTGCGTCAAGTCACGAGTCACAAGAGGGAACATAACATACACCTCTAGGGGCGTTATGTACATAACGGACCAGCCATGGTGCATTATATCGCAGAGTGAAAATAGACTATAACGCACTCCTCTAGGGGCGTTATAGACCTTAACGGACCATCTCTAACGCGTTAAGTGGAAGGCAAGGGCGTTAAGCATAACGCACCTTCCCTGGGATGTCATGTGATCATAGCGGACCTCCCTAGGCGTGTTATATGACCAGGACCCCCAATAGTCAAAAATCAACGGTCGGAAACCCATAACGCACCAACACAGGGGCGTTATGAGTGCTCGGGGCGTGTTACATTGCGATTTCCTTGGATTGCGATGACGCCCAGGGAATGCTAAGATGTGAAGACCGAGGCTCTTTCTGATGCCTTCATGCGTTATTAAGTGTGAGGTGGAAGCGTGTAGGCTGATGACTCACAGGCCGAGGATCTTTTCGTAAGATTCTGGCTAGTCAAGAGAATTGTTTCTTCTCAGCGAGACTTCATCTCAGCTACACGTGCCTAGACGTCGTCGTGACCGTGCCATTGTCGGTCATTTCTCGAGTTTTGGTGTTGGCATTTGCGAGCATTAGGGAAATTATCGACTTTCCTGCTGATAGAGTACCCTCTACTCTACATTCCTTCTCGTGGGTGTTGTGCTCTCGAGGCATATTTGTAGTCCTTGAGATGTGTTCCCCGAGATTATGATTTCCCTTGTCATCTTGTGGTCGATTTTCGTTGTTGTGGGTCCTTCCCTTCCTTAGTGGACGGTCTGATGCGCGGCTTATCCCTGTAGTCGTGCGTTCAGCTGTTCCTGTGCCTCGTGGTGACCCTATTTGCAGTGGTACTCTGTGGTTCTGTGGGTTGTACGGAGCCAGAATCCTGCAGGTGCTATTGTTGTTGGTTGTTATTTTTGCAAGTGCTGTTTCCATATGATTTTGTGTCTCAGTGTTAGACCATTATCTTGTCAGTTAGCTTGCTGTGCTCTTGTTCCCTTGTTGGAGTAGTTTGCGACTCGATCGGACGTGAGATCTGAACGAGGACTGACCTGATGGTGTCTTTGGTCCTGTGCTGTTGCTGTTGGCGTCCTACGTGCCAGGTGTTCCCTATTACCTTGGGCACTGGAGCCGATGTTGTGGTCAGGCTGGCGGCTGTGAGGACTTTGTTCCCTCACTTAGGCTGCTACTTGATGTGTCTATTTGGCCGTCGTGTCTCTTGTCCTGTGAGACGTAAAGCGATGTTGCCTGCTTCGGAGGTGTCGAACTTGGGTTCGCTCGTACCGTGCTCACTCTCGAGTGTGCACTTGTAATTGTGGTCTGACAGTGTTCCTCTGGACTGTGTTTCTCGACATTTGTGTCATTTCGTGGTCATTTATTGGATTGTGCTTCTCTTACTTCTCCCTTTGTTAGTCCTTAAATTTCGAGGATGAAATTTCTTGAAGGAGGGGAGGTTGTAATACCCCAGATCTATGGCGGATCTTTATTGAGTCTTGCTGAATCTTTATTGGGTTTTCGGATCCTTTTTGAAGCTGCAGACAGTGCTCCAGGCCCAGACGGATTTACAGGTGCATTCTTTCAACACTCTTGGCATATTGTTGAAAATCTGGACCGTTATAGTCTATGGCTTAGAATTTTAATAATATTAAAACTCTTTTGGTCTATTATCCACCTAATTATCCTTTTAAGGTGTAATTATCCCTAAATTCTGTGGATAAGCTATATAACCTTCTAGAATATGGGCTAAACTTATTGGGTTTGGTCTTTAATTCAGTTGGGCTTTGCCTATTAAGGCTAGGCTATTTAATTAACCTAGTTGGGCCTTATAACTCAATATTTAAGTTATTAATTCATTTTAAGCCCTATAATTGTTAAATAAATTCTAAAAAATCTCTAAATAAATTCAGAAATAAATTTAATAATTCTAGGTCACTACAGTCAAAGTTTCTCAGGAGAAGGAGAAGCGAAGATTTTTTAAGTTTGTGAATAGAGGGTGATTCTTTCCACTCTTCTAAGCGAAGCAGGTCCAGCATCAGTTCCATGATGTTTTCCGATATGGAAGGGCACCTTAGTGAAAGGACCCAATCTCAGCTGGTAAGTAAACGCCTTTTACTTCCTCTCTAATTCTCTTATCCTTCTAGGAGTGCACCCCTTTCTCATTTTTTGCATGCACAGGGCATGATGCGGTCACACATCTCATGAGAGTTGGTGGTGGCCGCATACCGAGGTCTTTCTGACTTCTAGAAGGCCTGACTGAACATGATGGGATTCGAAGCCTTCCTCTGGGTCAAGCTGATTAAACTCAATCTCGCCCTCATCCAAGCACTACACGAAAGATGAGAGCCAGCAAGTCGGGCATTCCTGAAGCCCTGGGGACACATGGTGCCCATTTTGGAGGATGTGGTCCTAATAACGGGCCTTAGAGTGGATGGTGAGGCAGTGACTGGAGTCACCTATCCTGATTACCGAGAAGGGGCTGAAATGCTACTTGGGTTGGACTTGGACGACCGAAAGAGCAGGTCGGTAGCCAAGACATCCATCATGGAGGCACTGGGGCTTACTAAAACTCATCCTCATGACGATGAATCCCTTGAGGAGTTCATAGAGAGGATTGAAAGGGTGTGCCGAACCATGTACTACGTGGATTCCAACAATTGGGAGAGATCAAACATGGATTTGAGGAGGTTTCTTCTCTTTTTATGGGGGAAGTTACTACTGGGCTCAAAGGGAGACAACATTCATTATCGTTTCCTAGAGCTCCTAGTAGACCTGGAGATGGTAGGGTAGTATGCCTAGGGAGCTGCTGTGCTGGCACACTTATTTGCAGGTCTGACCCAAGGGGCAGACCGAGTGGTGACAGTTAGTGGCTTTACATCGTTCATTCATGTAATGTATATATATTATTTTATTTTATTGAGGCCGGTGTTGTAGAGGCTAATGGCTTAATAGGTGGAAGTTTAGTGGAAGGTTCGGCGGAGGCCAGTGCTGCAGAGGCTAACGGTGAAGCTGGTGGAGGTGTAATTGGTGAAGGTTTGGTGCGAAGGAAATGCCGAACGGGGTGAGCGGTATGTGGGGTAGGAGAAGACTCCTGGTATGCTGGTGTGGGTGATTGGAGTATCGACCCGTCGTCGTAACAACAATGAGTCTCAAAAATGTGGGTTGGATTGAGGACGGTGGCATCGTCCTGAGTAGGGGGTTCATCTGGTAATGGAGGGAGAGGAAAGCGAAGGAAACTTGAGAGGGGTGCCTTCGGAACTTCATCGTGTGTCATGTTCAATTCTTCAATCGCCAGCTCTTCATTAGAAGGCTCAAGTGGACGCCGTAGTGGAGGCGTATATGTGGGTGGTGGAATGTAATGGTATTGCATATGTGGCGGCGGAGGGCCATATGGATGAATGGGGTGAATAGGTGGAGGGCGGATGACGTCCACTTGAGCGTTGAAATCCGATGGCTCGTGCTTGCTTGAACTGTCAATGCCATAGTCATCTCTCCTATCCTTCCAATCTCTCTCTATCTTTGTAATGTCATTTAGAACGGCGTGAAGGGGATTGATTAGAGAAGGAGGAGGAGGAGCGGGCCGTGTGCTTGCAATCCTTTTAAGTTGTTCCTCCAATGAAGCTACCTTATTAACAAGAGCCTGTTAGAGGTGTGTAGCTTGAGAAGTAGAGGGTTGGCAAGGCCTTGAAGGAGGGGTCACACAAGAAGGCCATAGAGGGGGCACAGCGGGCTGACCCGAATAAGGACCTGGTCGGGCCGGGTTGCAGGGAATAAATGGGCCTTGGGGCCGTGGTGGAGGAGGATTAGAAGGAGGCAGGTGATGGGCTACCCGAGTAGGAATGTGAATAGAAGAGGGAGGTAGGTGATGGGCCACCCGAGTAGGAATGTGAATAGAAGAGGGAGGTGGGTGATGGGCCACCTGCGTAGGATTGGAAGGAGGATGAAAGGAATGGGATGCACCCTCAACAATGGCCTTAAGGGCTTGGATTTGCTAAGGGGTGAGATGATCTATTGCATGAATGATTTGGGAGACCTTCTCATCGTGCGGAGGAGACGGTCTCGGGGAGATAGTGGCTCGCGACTGAGACAAGGGACCATGAAATTGGACATTGCCCATGGGTCGGGCAAAACCATAGGAATGAGAACATGGTCCTTTGAAAGAATTGTGGTGAGAATTGTAAAATCGAGGATCATAAGATGTGCTAGGTTGATCATCCTCATGAAATATGAAGCGCTCCTCACGGGCTTAAAAATGACATTGGCGCTCGGGGTTAAGGAGCTCCGGATCATCGGAGATTCCCAGCTCATACTCCGACAATCCCTCAGCAAGTATCAAACCCAGGACCTGATGCTAAAACCCTATCAAGACCTAGTCAGCAAGGTAGTCCGACGGTTTAGGAAGCTCACTCTTGTACACACCCCAAGGGCTCAGAACATTCTTGCCAACGCTTTGGCATCTTTGGCATCTTCTCTTCCAATCCCTGGCGAAAGGCCATCAGCCATTGTCAGTGTGCAGAGCATGCACGTTCCTTCACATTCAGATCCTTGGCTCTAACAGTTCTCTAAGCCTTCTCTTCAAGTCCAGTCTATCTCTCATGAGCCTGAAATTGACCTCGAGGATGGTAATCCCTGGTTCTTCGATATCGAAAATTATCTCTGGGATTGCTCCTTCCCCGATTATGCTATCGCCCCCGATCGACGTGCCATTCGTCAAGCAACGGAGCGTTTTACCATTATAGGTGGTCTCTTACATCATAAATCCCTCAGCAGAGTTTACCTTCGCTATCTCGATGAGACCGAATCTCATGCAGTTGTCGAAGCTGCGCATTCCAGGGAATGTGGTGGCCATGTAAATGGTCGCATGCTTACTCAAAAACTCCTTCGGTAATATTATTGGCCTACCATGAATGAGGATTGTGCTCGTTATGTTCGCCATTTCATCAAATGTCAACTTCATGTAGACAAGGTCCACGCTCCCTCGTCCTCACTCCACCCTCTTATAGCTCCTTGACCTTTCACCATGTGGGCGTTTGATGTAGTCGGTCCTCTAGAGGATAGAACTGGAGAAATCTGAAGAAAATCCTTCATCCTCACCGCTACGGAATATTTCACAAAATGGGCAGAAGCTGAGGCTTTCACAGAAGTCAAGGAGTCAATAGTGGTAAAGTTCATCAAGCACAACATCCTTGCCAGGTTCGGTGTTCCTCGTGACATCGTCACCGACAACAGGCCACAGTTCACATCCTAGGAACTCCGCGACATGTGTGGTAAATATGGTATCAATTTGCATCAATCATTCCCATACTAGCCACAAGGAAACGAACAAGCGGAAGCAACAAACAAAACTATCATCAGAACTATCAAGAAAATCTATAAATCTCATCATTATTCAGACTTGCCAGATCGCCTCATTGGGGCCCTCTGGGCTTACCGCACTTCTGTCCAGACTCCCACGGGTCAAACCCTGTGCGCGCTTACCTTTGGCATAGAAGCGATACTCCCATATGAAATATCCATTCCCTCACTAAGAGACTCATGGTGACGTAAGTCGAAGACGCCACATCTCGGGACCCCTCACGGCGCCCCACACCTGGTCCCCACATGATGTCCCGCATCAGTCAGACCACAGGTCAGCACGTGAATCGAGGTCAGCTCACCCGGGACTCGAATCGGCACAAAAAACCACCGACTAGGCCTCAGACGATGAACGGTCCATCATTAGCCACTCACGGATGCACGACTAACTCACAGTCATGCGGGGGAGAATGGACGGTCCAACCTAGCCGTCCGTCACTCCCAACGAAAATCAGACTATAACGCGCCAGCCCAGGTGCATTATAGTGCTTAACGGACCAACAAGGGTGCGTTAAGCCCCAAGCCACGGAAAGAAACATAACGCACTCCTCTAGGGGCGTTATGTACATAACAGACCAAACATGGTGCGTTATGTCACGGAGTGAGACAGACTATAACGCACTCCTCTAGGGACGTTATAGACCTTAACGGACCAACTCTGGCATGTTAAGTGGAGGGCAAAGGCGTTAAGCATAATGCACCTTCCCTGGGGCACTATGGTGTACAACGGCCCTCCCTAGGTGCATTATATGACCTAGGCCCCCCAACTGTCAAAAATCAACGGTCAGAAAACCATAACGCACTAGCACAGGGGCGTTATATCTGACATGGCGGTCAGTCGAGGGACCGTTAAACCCTCAATGACTAGACTCAAAGCATACGAAGCATAATGCACCTGCCTGGGGGCGTTATGCTCATAACGATTTCTGGGACGACCGCTATATCGTCCCGGTGGCAAAACAACGAATACAACCCAAAAATGTTAACCACACCCCCATACCTCCACAGGAGAGGGGGAAATCAAGGGGGGAGCTCCCCTAGGACACCTAGCATGCATCTAAGCCATCAAAACGTCGATTCGCAGCCTAAAACCATAGATCGGGCAGACTCTCCCCAAATCATGAAAAACCCTCCCTGGCATGGAAACCCCGTCTCATGGCCTCGCCTCGGCCTACAAACCATGGAAATGGAACGCGGGGAGTTAGGGAACGTCACATTACCTCAATGGAGTGAATGCTCCACCGAATCGATGCTGAAATCGCGAAGAACGCTTTGAAACCCTCGTTCCTTCACGCTTCCCACGCCCGCTGCACGCCCACGTGATCACCTCGCCATCGCCCACGTCGTCGCACCGTCGCCCCGCCGCCGTCTGCAGCCAGAAGGGGGCTCGCCATGGTCGAATGGGAGAGACAGGGGGAGAGGGGGGCGGTCACGGGAGGAAGAAGAAGGAGGAAGATGAAGAAGAATGAAAAATAAAAAAGACAGCCCCTCGGTTGGTCATGAGAAGGCCCACCTTCAATAGAAAAGAGCAGGTCCCGGTGCGGATCCACAAGGAAGTTAGTCCGACAGTGGAAAGACTTCAAACCCTCATTGACGGGCTCGAAGAATACAAACAGCCCGAGATTCGGCCTATCGAGCTGAAGGAATACGTCCCTTGGGAAGAGTTCGGGAGCCTCGAGTTGGCCCCCGGGATGGAGACCCAAGCAGAAGAAGAATCCCCCCTGTGGGGGGAACTCCCCCGAGAACTGCCTACGGCTGTCGGGAAAAAGAAGAAGAAGAAGAGAAGACCTCGAAGCAGGAAGAAGAAGGAGGTTGTCGTTGCTTGCAACACCCTCTCGATGTTGTTCGACTCTGCCCTCTCTCTGGATGAGGAAGGAGACGAGGGACTCTACGACCTGTCAGAGGCGAACCCAGCTAAGGCATCCACTTCCCAACATGCCACCCGGTCAGGAAGAAAGTGGGGTCGCCCTCCTCAAGACAGTGACAACATCATGCTCAAAGGTGAGCAACCATATCGGGTCCCAGAACCTGACGTTCGAGGCACTGAGATTCCTCCACCGATGGGCCTCAATCCTGAGAAGCCGAGAAGCCAGGGCATACCCTCATTCGCTGAATTCTTGCAGTCGCATGCCGAGAGCCAGGAACATCTGTAGAGACCCCGGCCAGCCGAAAAGACCAGCATTCCTCCGGCTCCACCGGTTAATAATCCCCCGGTTCTACCACCGATGACCATGTCCCAGCCGGCGGAAGAACTTGACGGCGTCCCCAACCTCGCCGAATTTATGCAAGAGAAGGAGGAGGCCCGTCAGGATGTGCCGCCCCAGGCGGCTCCACCCGACCCGGCAGGGGAGCCATCCCCCAACCCAGCACCTCAGAGCCAGACCGCGGGCAGACGCGGCAAGCCCGAAGAGATGAAGCTGCTCAAAGTCTGGGCCGCCAACCGGTTAGTCAAGCATCTCAAGAAGATCCCGGCCCGGTTCACTGTCTGGGAAATGTTGTCCTTGGACGAAGAGACATGGCAAGCGATCATCGCCGCACTCCAGACGCCGGCGCACCTTGAAGCCTGCTTGACAGAGATGTCACCAAAAGTGGCCGTCACCTTCACGGAGGACGATATGCTCCTGCCCACCTGCAGTCACAACAGGCCGCTCTACATGAAGGGACAGCTGAACGGACAGCCCATCAACAGGGTCCTGATCGACCCAGGGGTGGCAGTCAACATACTCCCCTATCGGGTGTACCAGAAGCACTACTTCGACGTGCACTTAGTCGAAGTGAAGAACATCACATGGAAGCCTACGTGGATGACATCTTGGTGAAGTCAAGAACTAAAGAAGAACACCCCGCTATTCTGGCTAACGTGTTGTAGAGAGTTAGGGAGTACAAGCTGAAAATGAATCCGAAGAAGTGTGCTTTCGGAGTCTCTTCAGGGAAGCTGCTAGGCTTTATAGTCAGCAAACGGGGGATCAAGATTCATCCTAATAAAGCGAAGGTTGTCATGGACATGCCTCTGCCCAAGAATATCACGAAACTTCGAGGACTGATTGGATGACTGCAATTCATTAGAAGATTCATATCCCAACATTCTCAAAGGTGCCGTCCGTTCTATTAATTGCTAAAGGCGGGGGTCAAATTTGAATGGAATGAAGATTATCAGAAGGCCTATGAGGACTTAAAGGTCTATCTATCAAATCCCCTAATTTTGCAACCTCCTGTCCTTGGGAAACCCCTTATCCTATATATCTCTGTCATTGAGGACTCCCTAGGGGCGGTTTTAGCACAAGTAGATGACGAAGGAAAAGAGCGGGTAGCTTATTACCTCTCCAGGTTATTTAACCCGGCTGAGTCCAAATACACTGCCATGGTAAAGACTTGTGCCACCTTAGTGTGGGTAGCTCAGAAGCTCAAACACTATTTCCTAGCCCACCCAGTTAGGCTAATCTCTAGAATGGACCCGATTCGCTATCTCTTAGAAAAGCTTGTCCTTTCTAGTAGGTTAGCTCGCTGGCAGAGCTTCCTCTCTCAGTTCGATATCATGTTCATCGTTCAGAAGGTAGTTAAAGGATATGTCATCACTGAGCATCTTGCCCACCTTCCTATTCCCTGCATTGATTCTATTCAGGATGATTTCCCTGATGAGCATCTCTCTGCCCTCACTCATTATCCCTCTTGGTCTCTGCACTTCGATGGTGCACTAAACTCTCAAGGCCGAGGGATAGGCATTATCCTCCTCACTCTGAAAGGGGTGACAATCCCTTTTTCTTATCAGCTCCACTTTCCTACTACCAACAATATCGCCGAGTATGAGGCTCTCCTAGCCAGATTGAAGCATGCCTATCTCTTAGGTGCACGCCACTTGAAGATTATAGAAGACTCTCAGCTCGTTCTACGGTAGGTTCTATCCACTTACCGCACCCGTGACCCGAAACTCAAGCCATATCAAGGTTTGGTCACGCTCCTAGCTAGGTAATTCCGCAAACTGATCTATATCCATACTCCTCGATCTCAGAATATTTTTGCCGATGCACTAGTGTCGCTCACTTCCTCTTTATCTTTCCCTCTCAGTCGGGGCACTAAGACTATCATCGTTCAGGTTTTAACCCTGTTGGATTGAAGAATTTATTCAGGTTAGTTGTACCGTACTCCTCCTGACATGCCCCTTTTTGGGTCAGTCCTTTGCAGATCTATGGGTTGATTTCCTTCTCAAAGAGACGGAAGAAAGAGAGAAGCGAGAATTGGCGGAAGCCTCCAGAACATCTTCAGGGGCAACAGAAAACGCAGGTGCCGCACTGGTGGCATCACAGGCGCCCGAGTATAGAACCGGCATACCCAGCAGTCTCGCGACCGTACACCCGTATCCGAACCGCTTCTCCAGCCCCACCCCCGCGAAACAAACGCAAGCACTTGAGCAAGCTTATACCGAGTTTGCCACGGTTCCCCTCACGTCATCCGCTTCGCCGTCTGGAAGCAGCTATCCGTTCTCAAGACCGCCGCCAAGGTATTGAGATTTGGCTCGCTCAGTGTTGAGATTTTGTGGCCATTTTAGGGCGCAGGTGCTTGTAATTATGTGAGCAATTCATTCCATTCTACGGGCGGGTCGTTGTAAAGGAAATCCATTCTTTTCCTCTTCTTTTTGCTGCTCCCTTTCTTCTTATAAGGCCTTGTATTCTGTGTTGACGGATGTCGGTTGTTATAGGGGATCGTGCTTCATTTCATGCTCTTCGATTGATAAGTTGGTGTATAGATCACATGTGGACATTTTTGTTTCTTTTTTCGCTATGTTTACATGTCCCCGTTTTAGTTCTTCTTTGGTTACACGACCTTGCGTAACCAAAAAGAAAGATTAGTTTTCTGGGCCGATTTTACGAACTTCAGAAAGAAGCACTCATCTTCTGAGTAATAAAGATTCTAGGAATCACCTTACAATCTTTGGGTTTGTACTAGACCTTAGCCTGTATGATAATTGGTAGCAACGATTGGTTGCCACAAGGGTCTCCCACATTTTGAGGGTCATCCGAAGTGTTTCGAAACTAGTCTCAAAAAGTGTTAGTCATTCCGGCCTACATCTTTGATCTTTTCAAGTTCTTTTGTCAAACAGCGGTCTTGCTTGTATAATTTGTCGACCCAAACAAAAGTAACAAGGGGAATCCAGCAATCACAACACTCTCGCATCAAATCTAAACAGAACTCCTCCAGGAATTCCTGTGAGTTCCAGAAAGACCTTTAATGCGATCGCGTTGAACTAACGCCCTCCATCGTCACCTTGGTCGGAAATCAACCCGACGTTGAGAGGATGAGCTTTAGACAAACATGACACATGGCCCAACCGTCACCTTGCCTCGGAAATCAACCCGACGTTGAGCTCGCTCTCTCCCCCTCCACGTTCTGCTTTCTCCCGTTGGGTTCTCGGATCACGCGTTTGGTGAAGATCACCGGACATACGCTGCGATTATTGCAAGCCAGTCCGACAGATGACATAGGGCACTCCCCTTGATTCTGGGCAGCATCACTCTGGATATTTTTTTTAAGGAGCGACCCGTGAAAAACACTGCATGACTGCTTCAAGGGCTAATCCGTATTTCTCGTTATGGAAACTTGTACAACCACGATTCACGTAAGCAAAATACGCGATTATGCATGTGTTACCTATCATCGATCTTTTAAAAGGAAACTCCTAGACGCACAAAACCTTTTACCTACTCTTCGGGAAGTCGCATGCGCACACAGAGGAGTCAACATGACGCAATAAAAATCTCCAATTTTCTCCCCCCCCCCCCCCCCAACCTGGGCGGGGGGTCTCTGCTCGAACATGGAAGAGGTTGCATCCGCCGAAAACATCATAAGCAAAGGAAAACTTTCCCCTATCAAGCAAACATTTTCCCTGTGCAAGCAAACTCTGAATTTAAGAGATTGATGCTGGCAGCAGTCCAAAGAGGTCAGTGGCTCCAACAGATTTTTAAATGACAACCTAGCTACACTACAGGAAAGGTGTGACTGACCTACCGCTCACGCTGCCCAATCCCCCCAAACTTGGGCTAGTACCCGGATCAGATTTTTCACATGGACAGGCGGGAATTGCCGGTTTATTTGACAATCAACTAACAGCTTCAGTGCAGCACCACTATCACAAAGGGATGGACGAGGAAAAGGGGGAAGAACGACACTGAGATTAAAAAAGAACAACAAAAAAACGGGAAAAAAGATTTTTGTTTCAGGAAGTTGAGTATAAAAGGATGAAAACCGATACGACGCGGTCCTTTAATTACCCATCAGAAGCACGCATAAAACTTCTAAGAGCGGAAAAAGCTAGAAAGCAAAGAACCATTTTCATTGCGCTCTAATCGAAATAAGTCCTTAAAAACATAAATATGACTCTTACTCCTACACAAACGAAAAATCATTCAAAGATAAGAGCATCCCATCCAAAGTCCGAATACTCTTCAACCATGTACCCCGTCGCCAAACATGGGCTAAAAGTTTTGAATACTGTCCTATACCCCAAAAAATAGAGGGAACTAAAGAAGAATTGAAGAAAATGCGAGGATCACACGTCGAGAATTACGAGGATCTTGAAGTGGCCTGCACAGACCAAAACTCGGACGTTATCCAAAGCATGATCATTATGGCCCAATAAAAGAAAAATGCTATATTGAATGGATGTGTAAAGGTGCCAATCCCCTAATTTCCTCAGAACCCTCGGTACCTCGGCCGTGGGGAATACACTTAATCTAATTCAACATGGTGCAACCTCTAAAAAATAGTAGCAAGGCGCTACACCAGTTACACGTTGTAAAAGTGTGACAAGGTCACACATTACCAACCACCATCCTGTTGGGACTCATTCCGGTGAGTGACATAAACTTGTGCGAAATGGCAACAAAGCATGAACCTAATGCATATCAATGGTTACAGAGTGAAAGCAAGCGACAGTAAAAAAGTAAGCGCAAGGAAGAAACAAACAGGGAGGACCATGAACAAGATTTAGATGTCTTCCTGATCCAGGTTGCGCAAAGATTTCTTATGGGCATCTTTGGCACCCCAACATTTAAGGTCTGCATGTTCTTGAAGTACTCCTACTGACATAATTTTTTTCCACCAAAATTAGAAGGCAAAAAAAAAACAAACAAAATAGTAGATTAACAACATTAATTCTCGCTACCAAAAGCACTAACAAGTTTCCCATATGGACAAGAAAGTGTGACAAATGCAATGTATACATAAGTGACGGCATACAGTTGAAATAGCAGCCCTACATGCAGATGTTTGCACAAAAGATGACCGTGCAAACATAAAGACGATCCACATCACAAAAACTTGGAATCGCTCCCACAAAACAGACCACTTTTATCCAAACATGGAGCCCAACACTTGATGAAGAAGATGAGATTAAAGATTCCAACCAACAATTGGTAACACGTCGCGCACCATCTGAGCAATCACAACCAACGTCAACTACCGAAGCCACAACACCACGGTATACCTTCGTTTTCAATGCTTCTTGTCTTTCAAAGGCCCCCTTGGGATCTTACTAAGCACCTTTGCATCGAACACTGCATACTGTTTCTTGATCTCTATCATTGCTTTCTCCCCAAAAGCATCAACTTTGTCCTCATACTTGTCATAAAGAACAGGCACGGTATGCAGTAAAACAAAGACTCGGGGGGGGGGGGGGGGGGGGGGGGGGGGGGGGGGGGGGTGCGGGGTGCACGACCGTGCCAAGTTGACTGAGGTAGAGACGCGATGGAATGGGATAGAACGTAATGAAATGACGGATGAGGTGGAAATTCGCAGGATTCATGGATGGATCCTATGCTAGCATGGTTTAATCATTTGTCGCCCGTGATTAGAGGTGGGTTTCGCTGTGTGGGCCAAGTGGCTTGTCACCTCCAGTGTCGACAGCCATGTGAGTAGTCCACATTGTGTGTTATGTCTTCCAATAGAGTATTTGACTCTTCTCATTTTCTTTCTTTATCTTATTATCAGAGTCTGTGGATTTGTTGTATTGTTGTGTGGCTTGGTTTCCCCTGTGCTTCGGCATGAATGGGGCGTGGAACGGGCCGATTCGGCCATTCCACTATTTTGCTCGCTATGTCGGTGTAACGGTCATCTCAGAGACCATCACCTTTTGTAATGGTCCAATGATAGATCGTTACCTCTGTAGGAGGCTTGGTCGGTGTGACGGACTAGTACAGGGCCGTCTTACGGCGGTAACGTGCCAGTGCAGGAGCGTTACGCTCTGGCCATTTTCGAGGACTGTGTCTATCAACTCCTCGGAGGTCGTGTCTTCTTGGAAGACTGTGTTGGTCAGTTCGCTCTGACAGACTTCTCCCTATGCGTTATAGTTAGTTAACACGCCTATGCTAGTCTGTTATGTTACGTTTGACCAATGGTTGACTGGCTATGGCGGTTGGTGTAACGCACCTACCCCCATGTGCCAGGTTTCTATAACGGGTTCAGGCTGGACCGTTACATGTTATTGTCTATGTTAGAAGTTTTGGGTCTGTTGGCTCTGACGCCCCTGCCTCAGTGCATCAGGCTGGTGTAACGTGCCTTTAGAGGTTCATTACAGTCCTATTGGCTGTGATAGCCGTTGGCCTGTTCTGTTCTGTGTCAGTTTGTCGTAGATTGTGTTTTAGGGCGGTGTTTGTCTGTCGGTAGTTTTCTGGATAAGTCGGTTTAGGTAAGTAGGTGCGGTCACTTTCTTGACTGCGACGGTACCCTAACGACTCAATCTAGAACTGCTAGTGTCCTTGTCTCTGGTTGCGTAATGGCTATTCCTTGACTGCCAGGTTCGCCTAGCGGTTGAGCGATGATTCACTTTGCCCAGAGGGTTGTCTTTATCCACTACTCCTATTTCTGTTCATCTTGGCTTGATCTCGTGATTTGCTCGTGACCCGTGGATGTCTGTTGATATCTTATGAGGGTTGTGATCGTGATGAGATGGCTAGGAATGCCAGTGCATGTTCTGGTGTTTGTGTGTGTGTCTGTGTGTGTCGTGTTTGCTCCAAACGGCAACAGAAGGGTGAACCCTGATCTCACAAAGTCAGGAGTTACCGATCCGTCAACCAGGCATTAGGCCTGAAACTACGGCCTACAACACAGGCGAAAAGCCCTAAAAGAAGACTTATACAGATGAGAACACTAACGCATACACGACTAGATTATCATGCACGCTCCACTAACTAACTTCGGGTAAGGTCAAGAATAGACTAACTCGGAAAGAGACACAAACTACACAAACTCTGTGAAACACTAGAGTCATGCGCCATGTGACAGAAGTGCCTCCTCACTAGAAGAACAGCCAGATGCGTCCACTGACGTCTTACACTGCGCCACAAGTATCTCCCACACGTCTGGAACGGCGGTAACTGAGATACTCAACCAAGTACAAGGAACAACAGTAACGAGTGACTAGTCAGGGTCACGCCCATCAGCGCTCGTCCAAACGTCCTTGACCACGTGTGCACACACAAGCTCATTACCTTGAGCCAGGTCTCTAGCTAGTTTTCTCCCCCAGTAGGACGCTACTGCCAAGCAAGGGAGCCCACGAAAACTAGCCTAAAAATTATCTCTCGGGAACTACCCCGCCACCACTCCCAGGTGGGCCGACACTCGAGGTCGTCGAGCTATGACTAGTGATTCCATCACAAGAAAAGAGAAAGTAACTCTATTGGGATATAAAATTGTGTCATAGTTTGTAAAAATATTTAAACATGGTGAACATGCATCATTAAACACATGATTAAATGAGCTGAAATGCATTTAAAATTTGCAGTGTATAAGCAGTCGAATAAAGGGCCGCTACAGTAATCAGATGGTCAAACGACTAACCACTAAATGGATATAAGCGGTCTATTAATGGGCCGCAAAGCTCCCACCACCATACAAGTTCAAATGCTCACGCAGTTGAGGATTGGGCCGCGAAGGGGACACAAACGGTCGCACGATCAGCCGCTAAGGAAGGTAAACATTCCAAGTATTGGGCGGTACACTAAACTGCCTTACGGGTCAATGGTCGTACGTGGTCTAAATGTAGGCCGCGAAGGTCAGTAGACAGTCCATCGTTGGGCCGCTACACAGGGTGAAACAGTCGCGGTGTAGACCGTGAAGGTCCACCGCCATACTGGTTTTCGTAAACGGTCTCTGGTAGGACCGCTACCCTACCAGAGAATCGAAAACGTGGTATCTCTAGTGGGATACCCTCCCAATTGACTCAAATTGATGGGAAGCGAACATTTAACCTGTTCCCTGCCATTCCACCATCATCCCACAGCAGTTAAATGGCTAAAAACTCAGCAACAATGGCCACTTTTTTTCTTCTTCTCCTTTTTTTTCTTTTTTTTCTCTCTTTTTTTTCTCTTTTTTTTACCAGTTTCGTCTATCATCATCTGCCGACTTTTCATAGGGTAGTGGCACAGCATGATAGAGCTTCAGGTGTCTGCCATTGAGGGGTGAGAACTGCACATCTCCACGGTGGTTAACAACCACGTAGGCTCCACCCTCATAGACTCTTTGTACTACATGAGGACCTTCCCAGTTTACGATCAGCTTCCCTTTTGGGTTGGAAGCCATGACTTCCTTCTTTTTGACCATAACAAGGTCAACCTTCTTGAATTCTCATCCTTTCACGAGTTTGTTGAAGGCATTCATCATGCGAGCCTGATACATTTAGATATTTTTCTAGGCTTGAAGGCATTTCCCTTCCAATTCAGCCAGTTCTTCAAGCCTTCTTTCGGCATTGGTCTGCTCGTCACGAGCCAAGTCATGCTGAACTGCAACCCTTAGTGACGGCACTTCCAGCCCTATAGGGACTACTGCCTCAGAGCCGTACACCAGTGAGTAGGGCGAGCAACCTGTGGGGGTCTTATAGATTGTGCGATATGTCCAAAGTGCTTCATACATCTTTTCACCACAGTCCTTCTTATTGGAGTTGACAACTTTGGCCAGCAGGGTGCACAGAGTCTTATTAAAGGCATCGGCTAATCCGTTTGCCAAGGAGTTGTAAGGAGTGAAAGTCCTCCATTCAATCTTATACTTCTCGACAAGCTGATATATTTTCAGATTTTTGAAGTGACTTCCATTATCAGATATTATTCGGCTGGGGACCCCAAACCGGAAGATAATGTTCTGCTTAATGAATCTGGCAACCAACTCACCAGTCACCTCTCTATGTGCTACTGCCTCTGCCCATCTGGAGAAGTAGTTTGTTATAGCCAGGATATACCTGTATCCAACTGAGGAGGTCGGTAGTGGCCCGACCACATAAGTTCCCCACTGAGTGAATGGCCAGCTAGGAATTGTTGGGTGTAGAGGTACAAGAGGCCTTCTAGGTACAGCGGCGTGCTCTTGACATTTCTGACATGCTTTTGCAAACTAGCAACAGTCTTCAAACATAGTGGGCCAATAATAGCCCAACATCTTGATTTCAATCTTCATCTTAGGCCCAGCCTGGTGTGCCCCTGCTGTTCCAGCATGTATCTCTTTCATCACTTGCCAAGCCTCTTCAGTAGACAGACAACGAAGTAAAATCTTCCTGTGGGCATCTGCCATAATTCGGAACAAAGTTCCATTTCTGCATTCATAGGAATCTTTAATTCTTAGGAGTTTCATTCTCAAACTCCCTGAGCAAGAACCACTTCACCACTTGGTGGAGAGAAATCTCGCGCCCTCACCCCTTCTTACTCCTCGCATTAAGGCTCTACTGACTTAGGCATCGGAGGGTTTTTCCCCAGGGAACCATCCCTAGGCACCTCTGACCCGTTTTCTTATCTTGCAGTTCGTAACTTCGTGGTCATCATCTCTGGCTTAAGACTAGCGTGAGATTATCCCTCTTCATTTGGTGCCGTCTGTGGGAAACAAGCAAATAGCCGACATGGTACGATGAAGTCCTAGCAGGAGGGCCACCGGTGACAAAGGGAGGCGATGGAGGAGGGTGCACCATCCCAACATACGAGGGACACCCCCTCCCACGCCAGCGACCCAACTGACAATCTACCCCCGCCCACAGTGGAGAGGCAACCCCCTGTCGGGAGCACGGACCCCCTCCAAACCCTCAACGTAAAACTGGATAGCCTCATTGATCTAATGAGGACCCAGGCAGCCAGGGAGGAGCATTCGCGACTCCCCCAGGAGAGCCCCTGCCGTGGGGATGCTTCCCTGCAAACTGCAGGAGGCCGCTTCATCCTCCGGGGATGACAGATAATTCGTAACCGGTCAGGTAGATCATCGCAAGCCCCTACACCGGAACAAGAAGCCTCCTCTACTCTGAGGAGGGAGAAGACCGGAGCGCACCAGCCACCCTCGGAGACAGAAGCTCTCGAAGGGCGTTGAGGCAGCCTCTGGGTGCGCCCTTGTAGCCCCTCGACCCAGCGACAATCGGAGTTATCCCTCCGGCTGCGAGACTTTGAGAGGCGTTTCACAGAGCAAGAGCCCGCCCTCCGCGCCTTGCAGAAGACCTCTCCCAAGGAAGATGAGGAGAAATCTCCATTCTCCGATCACGTCTTGAAGGCAGAGATCTCTTACAGGATCTCCCTCCCAACCTTCAAGTCATATGACAGCCAGGGCGACCCGGCCGACCACTTCGATAGCTTCGATGCCCTGATGACTCTCCACAGGGCTTCTGACGCCATCAAGTGCCAAGCATTCGTGACCACACTGGTCCTGGGCACTCAGGCTTGGTTCAGAGCCCTCACCCCAGGCAGCGTTTGGGACTTCAAACAGTTTGGGTGGATCTTCAAGGAGAGCTTCGTCGGTAGTGGTCCCCCTAGGTCAGTAGCGAGGCTGTTGGCGCTCAAACAGGAGCAGGGGGAGAAGTTGCGGGCCTACATTAACTGTTGAGTCCCAGAATGTGGCAATCAAGAGGGGAGGGGTGAATTGATGGCCAATTAAAAATCTAGCTATCCAATTTTAACTCTTAAGCTTTCTTACTTCTCTGCTCTCGTCTTTGCTCGCAATCCCTCGTTAGTCTCATCTCCTATATCGTAATAGAGATCCTCTTCTTCTTTTTTATATCCTCGAGCTTAATTTTGTGGTCCCCACATGATTCCAGTTCGATGTGTGGAGGGAACATTATCGCCAATTACTTTTCTGGAAAAAGCAGCTAGATGATGTCCACGTGTCAGATCTGAAGAAGAGGTGAGTCCTCATGGAAAATTATCTGGAGGAGCTTTTAAACCTTGGATCACGTGCCAGACTAGTTGATTCCTCGAGCCACATGACCAGTTAAGTCTTCAACAATTTCTGCACTTTAGATGTTCAAGCAAGTTGCAATGGTGGTTTGATGCCCTTCACATTAAAGGTCTTGTCAGAGATAATATGGAAGTTCATCATACATCTTATCATCATGTGGATCACAAGTTGCTAAGAGAGTTGTCTAAGAGATGCATGCTTATTCAGATTAATAAAGATGGGCTAACTGCTGCTAAATCATGAAGATCAGACATTCCCATGACATGTAGTATGCAATGATGTATAAGTTGTGATACATTCAACAAGTGCATCGACCTGAGATTGCTCAAGGCTAAGCGAATGCAGTAGACTAACACTTATTGCAACAACCTGTGTGGACCACAGGTAGACTTGATAGACAAAGTGAGAGTGGAATACCACAAGAGATTGTAGAGTTGCATCACCCTGTTGATCTGGGACAAGTGTAGCTGCATTGACCTGACAAGGCGATGGCAGTACAGCTTGTATTTAAGCATTGACCTGATAAGCCAAGTCAATATGGCTGCATCAACCTGAGTGCAGTGAGTGTCAAATGCACATCATTCTGATAGACCTTAATCAACACATGTGCATCGACCTGATAGAACTTGTTGTAGCATGTGCATTAACTTGATGGACATAACGCTTTCATGTGCATCGACTTGGTAGACTGAATGCATGTATGTGCATCAACCTTGCTGAATACAAGGGCCTCTGATGCATCGACCTTATAGACTAATGGAGTGTACATGCATCGACCCAACAAGTAATGCGTCTACGTGCATCGTCCTGACAAGCTAAAAACTTGAATGTACATCGACCTGATTTCAATGTAATACTTAGCAACATCGACCTGCATGACTGAATGTCTACAAATGCATCGACCTTATGTTCCTGACACTTATAAAGATGCGTGACCTGTATGAAGATGGATAGGCTTGAATGGCCTCCAGACTTAAGAACAGCAAGACAATGACACTCAAGCAATTATTATTGAGATAGTTTTGTCACAACATGATTAAGAGGACTGGACTGAACAGTGGCTAAGTACCCCAACATACATGATAAAAGAAGAAAAGGAGGAAGGGAAGAAGAAAATAAAAAAAGAAAAAAAGAAAGGCCTTAAAGGGACAAAGAGGAGTGGGGCCTCCAAGGGCCTCCCCGGTGCACCCTCTCAAACCTTCAACGGGACGGTCTTAAACTCTTCTACGGCACACCCTCCCTTACCCTTCACCGGCACGCCCCTTGAGCGGTGCACCCCCTTCATTTTGTTCTAAGCCCTTCACCGGTGCAGGCTGCGCTCCCTTTCACCAGCACCCCTTTTAGTCCACCCTTCGCTGGTGCATCCCCTCCGCCGGTACACCTTCTCCCCCGGTGCACCCTTCCAATCCTTCAACGGCATGCCCATGGCCTTCCCCGATGCACTTATCCCCTCTCAATTTCAACCCCGTGCAGACTATGCATGGACTTCATCAAGCCCTGCATGGACTGGTGCGGACACCCGAGCACACGAGCGGTCCGGGTCAGCGGGCCACCGGTACCGTACATGGAGCACCACGCGAGACTGACGGCCCTGCATGGACTGGTCGGATCTCAGCCCACCCTGTTAGTCACAGACCAGATCTGACCACTCGTCAGTCTAAAACCTCTAGAAAATCTAATTCTCAACCAATCCATCCACAAAAAATATCCCCATCTTTCTTATTTAAATCCCCACACTTTTTGTGAAGAGCTCAAGACCTGAATCAGAGGTCTCCCTCGCGGTCAACGGTAGTTCTTAGGAAACCTTTCTGCAGATCTGAGGTTTCAGACACAGTTCAACAGCAGGTTCCAAAATTGGTAAAAGATAGATCCGCCTAGATCCATCTCTGATCTCCAGCCCTGTGTTGAAGCCCTTCAAGAGAGCTTTCCAACAGTACCTCATGGGCTTCGATCCGACATCGGGAGTGACCACAGCGGCGATTCTCGCCGAGGCACATGCCTGAAAATAGAAGCTCAAGTCCGTGGGCAGCAACTTCAAGCCTTGGAGTTCGGAGCCGATAGGCCTCCGACCGGTGACTCCCGTCTGACCGCCGTCCGTGGAGGCGTGCCACCACGGGTCCCATCACCGTGGGACCCACCACAGCAGACCCGGAGGACAGAGTGGCATGTGGGCCCCACGGCCCCATTGATCGCGCCGTTCGGACAACACGTTACGCGGGCTCGGCAGCGCCAGGATGACATCAAGATGCTACCCGTCAACCCAACCTGCGTGACTCCCGGGCCCCACTTGTGACCTGTTACCTCCCTGTGTGGAGTGGGTCGAAATCCTTTGTACTGCTGTATTCGCAAGGGAGGAGCAGACGTATACCTCCACGCTTGGGGCGTGGGGAAGAAGCCCGGCCAAGTCACGCGACCACATAGTACAAGAGCTAAACAGAGGTACAACCCAAACAAAGCCCACTCCTCGCAGGGAGGTAGAAGGATACACAGTGATATCCAAGGGTCGTGTAAAGTGGGGTGACGAGTACTGGGTCGGTGAAGCTCGTCATCCACGTACGGTCGCAACTGAAGTGAACTGCACCCACGAACCGGCCTCAGTCTAGCAGTGAGGAAGGTGAGCCTCAATGCCTAAGAAGGAGCAACGGTCTCGGGAGGCGAGCAGCAAGGGACAAAGATTGCTTGGGAAGACGTTGGGCTCCGTCGGCGCGGGAGGGAAGCTCTGGTGTCACCACGAATGGGCGGGCAGGCTGCTGTCCAAACTGCACGGTGTTGGGAAGTAGCAAGTAGACGAGCCCGGTACGCCACCTTCTGCTCGTCCACTGGTCACGAAAATTGGTGTGGACGTGTTGGGGATGTCCTAGGGACGCTGGTGAAGTGGCGACTACTACTGAGCATCGAGGACGTCGTGTCAAATTTCGTAGTAGACCCTACGTGTTCTGGTCTGTCCTCAGACAGTAGGACTGTGGGTCGAAGATCGGGCTGGAACCAGGGCTTCCAGATGGCAAACAGGGTGGGGTTTTCCCTGTTGGACAGGTGAGGGTCGTGGGGCGATTGGGTAGCAGTGGCGGGGTGGCATGTAGTTTGGGTTTTGGGCGTGAGAAGTGAAAACAGACTGGGCTCAGTTCTATAGTTCAGTGCAGTTAGAACTGAGGGTAGGAAGTATGGGCGGGGAAGGTAGAGGAAATGGGATCAGAAAATTGTGATAAAACTCTGTGGAAAGGTTTTGGACGTGGTTAGACAGGGATTAAAATTTTAGGTCATTCAGAGACGATTTGGGGGTCATCCCTTTGGAGGTGTTTAAGCACTATCCCGGTAGGACTACATAGGGACAGTCCGCATGACCAAAAGTGATCTAAAGGGAAGTTTGTACACACAATGAGTTTTGGTGTGAGATTTTGAGGGGAGGTGGGGAACAGGCAGAGGAAGAAAAGTGAATAAGAGGTCGAAGTGATCAGAGGTCGGGAAGAAGGCGTCCCAGTCTGATCTTCAGGGTTCAAGTTTCCTGCAGGTCTGCAGAGAGGCAGCCTGCGCAGAGAAAGGGCTTACAAAGGCAACCTTTGCTACTAGACGAGTTTTTTTTTAATAGAGAAACCTAACCTAGGGATCAATGGGAGAGTGCACCCCTTACCAGAGGTAAGGAGAGAGCCACTCCCCATTCTCCACCTTCCACACCTTAGAACACCCCCTCCCATACCCCCTCATAGTCAGGAGTCTTCCCCACTCATATCCACCCCCATTCCCATCCCATTTACCCCATTCCCCACCTTCGCTCTTCAACCGGTAGTTCTGGGTCACAGGCAATAGAGAACCAGTAGCTTTCAGAGGTGACTGCAACTTCATCCCGACATTTCAGGAGGCCCAAGTGGTACCGTTGGAAGTGTCTCCAAGTCTTCTTCGCAACGGAAGTCATCTCGCCCCGTTCCGAGCTCGTGGCTGTCCGCGAGAGGTAATCTACTCCGACTGCACAAAAGAGATCCGGCCAGCAACCTGAGGCTATTTGCAGAAGCTGCAATGACCAGCCATCTGAAGATCTGGAGGCGGTGCTCGACCGGGACGTTCTACTGCTAGTCTCCCTCCTCCTCCAAGAAGCGGACGGAGCGATTTCTTCTCCCTTTTCTCCCCAGAGTGCGTAGTTTTGTCCACGCTAGGACTAAACTGACACCCTATTAGTGTTTGGATTGCTGCAACCTACTCTGACATTGACTGGCACCCCTGTGGGCATCGTCTCGAAAGCAGCTCGTCAACGATTCCAACGCCACCAACAGTGCACAATTTGGAGTTCGGGACTGTTCGTGGTGGATTCATCTTCCAGACATTGCAGTGCTGAGAAGATCCGAGTCAGAGAGCAGAGTCCTTGATTCCAGCTTCACCGTAGTCGGCGACGACTTCCCCGGCTCCTGCCAAAATTCTTGCATCCTCCTGGACCAATCCATGAAATTTTGGCCCTGGTATTGCTGGCATCAGAGTTCGGGAGCATCTGGAAGAATTCCTGCATCGACAGTCTGTACCCTATTCCAGGGGAGGGACAGATTCGACTCTGTCATTGTGTGAAGCTCTTTTCTTTACCTTTCCCCTCCACGCTTGGCCGGCTGAAGGCCCCGCCCTGTGCGGAGGTAGTTTTGGATGTAATTCACTTAACCCCTACCCCAAGATCTCCCCTCCTCTGTGAGGCATAGCATTGTGATTGCTTGAACAGGCCGAAGCGTCCTCGCCGCGGTGTGGGTAAGCCCCACGCTTCCCCACGCGCCCATGTCTCCGAGAGGGACCAGTTTCTTCAAACCGGTCGAGTAAGTTATCTTTCCCTTTACATATTATAGTGCTTTTCTTCCAATATTAGATCGTTGCTGCGCTGGCCGGTGAGAACGAGTGCCCGATCTCACAAGTCCCGGACTTCGAGTGACCGCCGTGGGAGTGAGCGTTACCCGTGCCCTTGGCACCGGGTTGGCCACTAGGATCTCCAAAACTCTCCAATAAGGATCCGAAAGACCTAATAAGAATCCAGGGCATTACATCCTCCCCTCCTTCAAGAAATTCATCCTCAAAATTTAAGGAACTAGCAAAGGAGAAGCAGGGAAGAACAACCCAACAACACCAACACGAAAATAACACGAATCACGAGAACACAACTCAGAGGAACATGGTCAAACTATAATCACAAGCACACGCTCAGGACCGAGCACGACACAAGTGAACACAAGTCTGCCGCCTCTGAAACACGGTAACATCGGTTACGTCTCACAGGAAAGGAGACACGACACACGCCACGACAACAGACATCTAGAAAACAGAACAATAGATATGACAAGCATAAGCTTAAACAAGGAAACATAGTCCTCACAGCTGACAGCTCGACATCATCAGCTCCAGAGCCAAAGGTAACAGGGAACACCTGGCACACAGGACGCCAACGATAGCACCAGACCACAAACACAATCAAGTCAATCCTCACTCAGATATTACATCTGATTGAGTCGTAAGCTAACTCTACCCGGAGAGAAGAGTACAGCAAAGCTAACCGACAAGACCTGGTCCACATAGTGTCAAGATAGACACACAAAATCATAGAGAAACAGCGATAAAATGACAATGACAGTAGCACTTACAGGATCTCGGCTCCGTACTGAACATAGAACCACGGAACACAACTACAAGCTAGGTCACATTAGGGCACAAGAACAGCTGATCACATGACTACAAGGGACTAGTCATGCATCGAGCAGCTTACCAAGGAAAGACCCACGACAGCAACAATGACAATTTGGGGGAACGCATCTCAAGGACTACGGTCACATCCTGAGAGCACCATACCCAAGAGAAAGAGAAGCAGAGTAGAAGGTACTCAATCAATAGAAATGTCGATAGATTCCCCAATACTCACACATGCCGATGCTAGCACCAGAATAACTCCAGCAACAGCACAGCAACAGACCATGCCAAGGCATAGGAAACCAAGACAAAGTCACATCGAGAAGAATAATTCTCTCACCCGGCCATAATCTTACAACAACGATCCTCGACCCATGGGTGACCAACCCACACGCTTCCGCTGCGCACTCATACAATGCACACAGGCATCAAAAATATCTCGGTACCCGCATCTCATGACACACTCAACGCCATCGTAATTCATAAAAAATCACAAATAGCACGCCCTGAGTACTGATCCAACAAACAACAGATCACAATTGGCCCAAGTGCAAAGGAGGAAGAGTACCAGCTTCAGCACAAAGCCTCGGGAAAAATGCTAATCTCAACTTACCATCCCAAGACTCGATGGGTGCTTCCCCTTTGACTTCTCTCAAACCTACAATGTTCTCCCATTCTTTCCTAGCTTGGCGCTAGAGAAAACTCTTGGCATAGCTAACTTGCATCGGCCCTGGCAAGGTGAGCCTTGCAAAGTGTCGATCTATGGATCTCTCCCACTCTAGATATATACTAAGGCAGGATCCATCAAACACAAAGGTCGCTAATGGATCTAAGGATGGCGAATAGGCTAAGTAGGAAGTGGCCATGATGAACGGGTGATGAATGAAACGGCCCTAGGACAAGACTTAGTAGAGACAAGTCTAGAACTTGCTCTAATACCAATTTGATGTGACACCACCTTGGGGGTGACAGCCACTCGACCGACACCCTTGGACCTACAATCGCAAGCAAGCAACTTTCACGGCAGACTTACTCGGGTGAGCTCAATTGCGTAGCGCACCCAATTGCCCGTAAGCCAACAAGCGATAGTGGAGAGGGTCCGAAGTGGGACCTCACTGTTCTAGGGTTTGGCTAGCTTGAGATTGAACCCCTAAGGATCTGGGATGTCCAAACCAACAGGCGGCTAGCACGCCGAGGGTGTAGGTTGTAGGGTCGCTCTCACAACTCGCCCTGCGGTGGCACTCAATTAGATGACATTCGGATCCGGCACTCTCTCACCATCCGATAGAGTTAAGAAGCAACACTAATTAAGCAAGATAAGCCAGCAAAGAGAGGGGGCTAGAAGCTCACCTGATCAGCGTGAAGACGTCGATTCTGACCGGAGATGATAGCGATCGGGGAGGCGTGGGTATGCACCCGCAGGCCGAACCGATGTAGCTTCGGATGGCGATCTGCTAGTACAATCACTACACCCTTGCAGAGGGGTTGATCAAGGGATGGGAAAATTAATTATTTCAACCAAACTACCTCCGCGCAAGGAGGGGCTGTAAGCCAGCCAGGCGGGGTGGAGGAAAACTAAGCTAGAAGCCTAATGGAGGGAGCTCGTCGGTTCTACTAGCTCTCAGGATAGCTTGATAGGCAGTCGCTGTCGGCATCGCCATGGGCACTCCTAAACTTTGTTGTTGACGAAACCAGCGGCAAAACCTCCTGGTTTTGCCCAAGAGGACGTCCAAATTTTAGGGGAACTTCTGGTTGACGGCGCTGGTCGAGACAGAGTGGAGAACAGGGCGGCTGAACTCTGGTTCTAGTAGCTCCTGAGTTGCTGCAGCAGGAAGGCAAAGTCACCATGGCCACTCCTGAGCTCTGATTTTGGTGTGGCTGGACTTGATGGATTCGTTGGCGAGTCCTCTTAGAAATGAGACTCTCCACCTTCCACACCTTAGAACACCCCCTCCCACACCCCCTCACAGCCAGGAGTCTTCCCCACTCATATCCACCCACATTCCCATCCCATTTACCCCATTCCCCACCTCCGCTCTTCAACTGGTAGTTTTGGGTTGCAGGCAACAGAGAACTAGCAGCTTGCAGAAGTCGCTACATCTTCATACCGGCATTCCTGAAGGCCCAAGAGGTACCAACGGAAGCGTCTCCAAGTCTTCTTCGCATCGGCTATCATCTCGCCCTCATCTGACTTTGTGTCTATCCGGGGGAAGCGATCTACCCCAACTGCGCAGAAGAGCCCCAGTCAGCAACCTGAGAACGATTGCAGAAACTGCCACGACCAGTATCCTAAAGATCTAACGGCTGGGCTTGGCCGATAACTTCTACGATGAGTCTTCTTCCTTCTCCAAGAAACAGGGCTTTGTTTGGCCACCGGAGCAAATTATTCTCCTATTTCTCCTCTAAGTGCGCAGTTTTGTCCACCCTAGGACAGAGTTGATACCCGGTAAGTGTTTAGACTGCTGCGGCCTACTCTGAGATCAGCTGACACTGCTGTGGGTCTCGTTTCGAAGAGAGCTCGACAACGGTTCTAACTCCACTGACCGTGCCCAAATCAAAGTTTGGGGCTACTCGTGACGACAACCACTTCCAGAAGCTGCAGTGCTATGACAGTCCATGGCAAAAGACAGAGGCCCTGCTTCCAGCTCCACCATGCCTGGAGACGGCTACATCGGCTCCTGCAAAAATTCAAGTACCATCCCAAACCAATCTCAGAAGTTTTAGCGCTGGTCTTACTATCATCGTAGTTCAGGAGCTTCCACAAAAATTCCAGCACCGACGGTAGGTACCCTATTCCTACGTAGGACCAGATTCGTCACCGGCACCGCGTGGAGTCCAAATCTTCATCTTTCCCCTCCCCGCTTGGCCGACAGAAGGCCCCTCCCTACGCAGAGGTAGTTTTGGCTATACCTACATTAACCCCCACCCCAAGATCACCCCCCCTGCATGGGGCGTAGTGTTGTATTTGCTCGAGGAGGTTGAAGCGACCTTGCCGCGGCGTGGGTGAGCCCCACGCTTCCCCGCACGCCCCCGTCTCCAAGCGAGACCGATTTCTTCAAATCGGTCGAGTAAGCACTATACCCTTGCTCTAGTTTAAGTGATTTTCATTCAATTTTAGCTCATAGCTTCGCTGGACGGTGAGAGAGAGCTTGGTCCCGCAATCCCGATTGCTTCCGAGTGACCATCGTGGGAGAAGTGTGCACCCGTGCCCTCGGCACCGGGTCGGCCACCCGACATGTCCTTGTAAGATCAGGCAAAGGAATCACTATACTCCCTTAGGACTTTGATCAAATCAGCTTCAACTTCTTGGGGGAGATTAGTAGCAATAATGATGGGCCTGGGATCTTCTTCAGTTCCCAAAATGACTTCCGTCGTAGGTTCATCCACCGCTGTGGACGTGTAAAATCGCACGTCCGTATATCCCTACCAGTCTAACATTAACAACACTTTCAACCGAAGAGATCATGGAGAGTACGTCCCGTTCGGACCCTCCGAACAAACAACATGCTGTCGTGGAATCGTCTCTGGAATCACGACGGCGAAGAGAAACCAATCCCTGGGAGACTCACTACTGGTGGGCCTCCCGAAGAGAACCAGGTGGATCGTCAAACGGGTCTAAAACGGGCCCAAAAATCTACCTTTTATCACGCTCATGTGCCCCTTCAACGACACAATCATGCGCTCTTCAAGGAGGCCTTGCGTAGCCTTCAACGGCACGCCCACGTGCCCTTCAGCGGCACACTTCAAGTGCCTTCAACGGCACACTTTAAAAGACTTCAACGGCACACCCTGTGCCTTCTTCAACGGCACACTCTATGCCCATCTTCAGCGGCACACTCCGTGGCCTTCTTCAACGGCACACTTGCACGCCTCTTCAACGGCACACTCATGTGCCCCTTCAAAGCATGCTCGGCGTAGCCTTCAACGACACACCCTTAGAGCCTTCAACGACACGCTCTAATATGCCTTCAACGGCACACTCATGTGCCCTTTTAAAAGCTCATCTCGCGTAGCCTTCAACGGCACGCTATGTGCCCCCTCAGCGGCACACCTTGCAGCCCCTCGGCGGCACACCCTAAAGTCTTCAACGGCACACCTCCACAGCGGCGCAGACCAAATCTTATGGCCATGTCATGGGGATCCTTGGCGTGCAGTGGCCCGTCCGAGGTGGCAAGCGGAGAGCAGGGCACGCTGCCTACTCCCCTAGCGCCAAGGACGACCAAAGTCAAATCGGCATTAAAGAACCCACATTCCCGCGTCTCCCGTCGGCGTTCGAAGGCCCCAGGCACTGGGGGTATAAGAGGGGTTCATTCCCCGGCGAACAACACAACACAGAGAAGAAGAATACAGAGGGACACACACAGAAAAACAGAGAGAAAAAAACACGCAGGAGAAAAGAAGGACGGAGAGGAAGAAAGAAGAGCCACCACCACCGGGCAGCAGGGGCCAAAAGAGGAAGAAGAAGGAGAGAGGAGGGCCTGCTATTCTCCCCGGCCGTCTCTCCGTCATCACCGCCTGAGGGAAAAGAGAGAGTGCTAGGAAAGTAACCTACTCACATGCAGTGGCTTCTAGAGTATATACTAGCTAGCAAAGCGACAAATAGAGGGGGCGTGTGTACCTCTATGCTCAGGGCGTGGGGAAGACTTCTCGGCAGAGATCCGTGACTCCTAGTACAGCAGTGAATATTAAATTACAACATTCATTCTACAGCCCACTCCACGCAGGGAGGTAATAGGTGACATGTGGGGTCCGGGAGCACTAATCTCGGGTTGGCGGGCAGCAGTCGGTGGCACTCGGGTGGATGCGGTCGACCAGTTCAACACTATTCACTCGGGCCCGCAAGACAGCACGTGGGACCCACTGTTGGTACGGCGATGTCCGGAGAGCTTCCTAGTTGCAGAGATGGGCGGGAGCGTTCCTGGAGTGCCCCGGGTCGATCCCTGGGGGCAGCGGTCACCGGAGAGGAGGTGGGCGATGTCTTGGGAATTAATTCCTAAGGCTGTCCCGCAGCTCTGCTTCTGGTTGGATCTGTGCACCCTGACGAGGACGGTCGGTACTCCCAGCCACGATGTCGGATCGAGACGAGGTTAGCACCGTTGCGAAGAGAACTCGAAGAGCTTTGACATAATGGAATTGCAGAACCATCCAACAGTCTAAACAGAAATGACAGGCTCTGCAACCTGAGTGATGGTTTTATCTCGAAACTCAGAATCCACAGGGCAGACTGGAACCTGCCTGATTATGAGCTTTGATTGGGAATCAAATGAATGAATTAGGACCTGGGATTTTTATGGTGGATAAATGGGAGGGTGCTAAACATGCACAGAGCTCATTTGCACCAACCAAACATCGTTTAGGGGGTGAGAAAACTCGCCTCCCAAGATCTATCCTATTGGTCTGCTCATGGACAGACTGTAAGGGGGACGAACTTCGGACTGGGATAGGGGGCAAAAGAACTCTGATCGGCGTGAAATTTAAACTGGGAATGTAGGAATCCTGAAGAAACCAACTCTCAAAACCTCAGCTCGATCCAACGGTCGGATCCGGAGTTATGGCCTTCTCTTCAAGCTTCAGATTTGTAGGTCAGAATTCAAGATAGTAGGTCAGAGAAGTGGCTATGGGATAGTAGGTCAGAGAAGTGGCTATGGCAGCTTGATGGTGGCACAAACGGCGGCGACAGCGGCAGTGGAGGTTCTCAATAGATAGAGGAAGGAGGGAAGAGGAAGAAATTAGAGAGATATGGAGGATTCAGAAGCAGATCTAGAGAAGAGAGGGGGAAGGAGTTGAAGAACACTTAGAACAAGAAGGGAGAGAGGGGAGGGCGCCCAAATGCACTATGCCTTTCAGGTGCATTGGACACCATATCGTGATGAGAGATACGAGGGACAGCCATGGGTGGAGGCTTCCCTGGCATACGGAGGATGAGACATCTGGCTGCACTGTATCATTATGATCGAGCCTCTGCACTACTGCCTGATTATGAGGACACGAGGAGTGCACCAACCTGAGGTGGTGTTCCCCCACCGAAACGACGATCATCCTGGGAAATCTTCGAAAGGGATCAGCGGTGACGTAGATTGGAGCTGTCGGGCGAGGAAATATGTGCAAGATTGGAAGCAGAAGGCTCAGGCAGTGACAGAACAGGCTGACAGTGATGAGGCCTACTTGAAGGCCTACGCTCAGCGGTATGGAAACCAAGTCTTCTGCGGTACTCGACGACCGGTATAAGCCCTAGACTCAAACCTTCCTATTTAATTGATATATTTCTATATGCATTGACACTTGTCTTCTAAATGCAGCTAGACCCACAAGGACGCATCGCCGAACTCGAGGGACTCCTCCATGCCACCATCCGGGATGAGTACCGGAATGCGTTGGAGCTTCTGGTGAGTTAACCCTAAACTTAAATGCTCATGCTTATGATGATGCAAAACTGACTGACTTCTAAATGCAGCGAGCCGAGGGGGCCCAGTAGACAGGACTGGATGCTTTGTCCTCCTCTTCACAGCCTATCGGAGGCCGTGCCGAGTGAGATGTAGATTTTGCTCAGGCAGTTACACGGGCCGAGGAGGCCGAGGCCACCCTCGCAGTGCAGGTAAGAAACTAAACAGAGGTCTTTTAGACTTAAATGCTTTATGATGCAAATTGCCTAACCATGATGTATGTTAATGTAGGCGAGAGAGCTGGCGACAGCGGTGGCCGAGGCGGAGCGAGCTCTTGTGGAGGCAGCCGAGGCATGAGTAGAGACGGAGAGATTTCAGGTTGGGGCGGCTGACTTGGAGTGTTATCAGACTGAGGCGTAGGAGGTGTGACTTCAAGCTCATGACTTGAAGGTCGAGCTCCGAGTGATGGAGAGAGCACTGAGGATTGTAGGTCGCGAGTCTGATAGGAGTGTTTCCGAGAGTGGTGCTCGGAGTGGCACTCAGAGCAGGTCGGTAGTAGGCTACCTTACCAGTTCGTCCGGTCGGCAGAGGAACGAGGAGGGAGACCGGAGATGGGGACAAGAGGAAGGGAGCACAGCCATGGGCCCGTCGGCAAAGAGGCATGAGGGCATTGGCGACAGCGATGGCCCGAGAGATAGACCGGCCGAGTGACTTTGTATTTTTCTTTCTTCTTTTCTTTTGACACACACTTGTACATGACCTTGTTGAAAATATTAATGAAGACCTTATTATCAAGAAAAATATCTTTCTCTACCTCAATTTTAGATATTTCATGAACATTAGTGAGGTGAGAAGTGATCAAAGGGAAAGGAGTGTCAGGCAATGGATCAATATTAAGGAGACTAGGAGAATTAACAATGAAAGACCCACGCTCCTCAACACTATGAAGCTTGTGGGGCTCAATAGGTTCCGACAGCTCGGCTAATTGGAGAATGTTAATCGGGCAGTTAGATTTGCCGAGATCATGAATAGGTAGAATCTCAATACCTTTCCCTTGATTAGAAGATGCCCAATCAAGATAAAAGTCGTGAAAGGTAGCCGCTTCCCCTTTTACCCAAGAGAGATCAGTGATAGCCTCTCTTAAATCCTTCTCCACGAGCACATCTTCTTCATCCTTCCCTTGGAACAAAGTCACCTTAAATTCAAGAAGGGAATCGAATGGGGTTTGATCATGGATAAGCACATTACTTTCTTCTCTCTCTCCCCTCCCAACTTAAGATCTTCCATGTCTAAAGAATTCTCCTCATAGGCGCAGCTATGCGTGAGCTCCTCAATCTCAATGTCAGGGAAGGACATAGGAGGAATACGATCATTAAGTAATTCATCACCTTCCCATTCTCCTTTAATCCCAACATATCCCTTGATCCCCCCAAATTCCCTAGGTTCCTCATTTAATGTCTTCTGATAAGACCTCTCCATAATCCCTTCATCTTCTAAATTAAGATTAATCGGAGTGTGATGCTCTTGGGGAATCATGGATTGATCATAGTCATCATAAGGAAGTTGATCAGTAAAAATGGAACCAGAGTAGCTAAGCACTTGCTCTTCCTCAATCCTCTTGATCGCCTCAGTCATCCTATTAATTCACACTTGGAGAGCTTGACTTTGAAGCATCGTTGATTGACAGAGTTGATTGAATGTCGTCTCTGAATTGGGATTTGAGGGGAGAGGAGATGAATAGTGAGGCTGAGATTCAACGGAATAATGTGAATAGTAATCAGTAGAAGGTGGTGACGAGGACATAGGCCATCCCTCTTTATGCTGGTCTTGAGCATAATAAGAATTAGAATATGGAGCCCAATTCTGAGAAGTGTGATGTAAAGGATGGTGAGTCAAGCCGTGATATAAATCCCAAGAATTATTATGTTGTCCTACCCATAAGAATCATAAGAAGGTATGAAGGGTATTTGAGCAATTTGGGTTTGATCCTGAGGGCAAAATGAATTAAAGGGCCCTTGAGGGAATTGAGTGGATTGGAAATGATGTTAGTTAAAGGAATGAAGGGGAGCTGCCCCCACAGCCCTCCAAGAGGTCCAGCCACGTCCTCCCCACTCCCACACCATCAGCCACCATCCTCTTACATTGCAGCCCCCTTCTTGCTTCATTGGACATCATACGGTTGCAGCTCCGGTAGCAGGTCGCAGGCAGACAGCTAGGCTCCTGGAAATTACAGCTTCTCCAGCCCTTCCTCAATTTTTCTAGGGGCAAACCATATACCACTGGAAAGGTCATCCAGAGAGATTTCCAAGCGTGGTGGTTTCATCTTCGTCTGAGCTCCGAGCTGTCCACGAGAGCAATTCTCCCCCGACTGCGCAAGAACTCTCAGGTAGAGAACCAGAGCCCTAGAAAAGATTCCACCATGACCACTCCCTGGCAGATCTGGATGTCCAACTTGTCTGAGAGCAACGCCTACCAGTCCTCTGTCATCCCCAAGAAGCGGAATGAAGTTTGGACCCCCGGCATCAGAAGTTACGAATTTTCTACCAAAGTCGCGCCAGGTTGGTTCCTCTGTTCCTGAACAGACCCACCTCCACTCTTCTGGCAAGTACGATCGACCCCGACATCCCCTGAGGTTTCTGTTAGTCCCATCTGAAAGAAGACTCGTCCACGGTCGTCTCGGTACCAGCCCCGCCTCCATCCGAGTTTAGGACGGCCCGTGGCATCTCCATCTTCCAGCAGTAAGACCCTGGGAGTGGCCAGCGTCAGAACGGACCAGCACTGTTCCATGACCTGTACCATTCAGCAGCCAACTCAGGGTTGATCCAGAAAATTCGAGCGTCTTCCTGGGCTAGATAGGAGTGCTTTAGGTCTAGTCTCGGCCCATTTGGAGTTCGGGAGCTTCCGTGGCGACGTACTCTTCAACCGACTGTCCTGCGATTCTAGAAGCTGGCAGCACCGACAAGGAGTCTGACGCATCTAGTGCTAGCTCCATCCCCTCCCCTCGCATGGCCGGCTGAAGGCCCCTCCCTGCGTGGAGGTAGTTTTAGATGTAAACACTTAACCCCCATCCCAAGATCCCCCTCCTGCGCGAGGTGTAGTATTGTAGTCCTCTTTTAATTTTCAGGTCAAGCGCCATCGCCGCGGCGTGTGGGTGCGTACCCACGCCTCCCCGCTCGCCCTCGTCTCCGAGCGGGATCGGTGTTTTCACAGCGGTCAGGTAAGCACTTGTTACCCCTTGACTGGTTACCGCTTTGCTAATTCAGTATTGTCTTGAATGTCTGTCGGTCGGTGAGCCGAGAGCCTGATCTTGCACACCACTCTAGTGTGCCCACCGCGGAAAGCGAGGGAGCGCCACCCCAAACCCACGCCCCCGGCCTTCAACACAATGGCCAACTAAATGCATGCAGAGAATACCTCAAATGGGCTTCACGTGGTGGGCAACAAAAGCAAAAACATGCAGACAAATCATCTTCACGTAGCTTCAAAACACATGCAAGCTTGAGAGCTCCACAAGTAAGTTGCATGTAGTTGGCCATGGCCAAACAATAGCAAAAGGCAAAGCATGCACATGGGGCTACAGGTTGGCGGGTTGGCTTCTCCACTTTGTCGGCTAGGTGCTTCACACGCGGGTCCAAGAAGGCAGTAACACAAGGACGCAGCTGGAGGCTTCAACTCCTTCACGTAGCCAAGGTAGCACGCATTCACTTGCTTCTTCACACCGCGGTAGGTAGCTTTGTAGCAGAACAACCCAAGGACTTCAAACAACAATAGCCAAGCACACCCTTCATATCGACAAAAGGCAGCCTTCACGCTACAGTCAAACACAAATAAAGGCTTCAGCAGCTTCACACCTTAAAGCCATAGGCCGGCTCAAACGCACAGGATGCTAGACGTGGGTCCACGCCAGGAAGATTTTAGTAAGGCGGCTAGGTTTCATACAATGGCAAGGTAGGTAGCAAGCTTCTACTCATGCTCGGGCTTCACACGAACGGGACAAAGCAGCACATGCAATCAGGCTCCACATGTAAAGATGGCAGGCCGCAAAGAAGGGAGAAAGCCGTGGCCTCATTCTCACACATGGGCAAGGTGGTCACTGCGGCTTCACAATGGTTGGCCAAAGAGTTTCACACATAGCTGACGTTCCATGCGGCGGGAAAGAGGCAGCTGGAGGTCCACGATGGCTGCGACTTTGTCGATGAGGGGCAGCTTTTCCCAAGATGGGCTAGCAACGGGTCAGCAGTTTCGGCATGGCATCGGGCGCGAGAGGTCAGCAAGTGAAAGGATTCTCACACGCCATGCAACCCATGAGGGAGGCCAGCTTCACTGGCAGGGAGGCGGGCTTCGTGGTCGACAAGGCGCTAAAGGCCTCAACGCGATGGGCGCCTTTCTCTCCACGCAAATGGCGGGCACGAGGCGGTGAATGCAGTGAGTTGTTTGGTGGGTGTCGGCAAGCTTCTGATGCGGCCGACGCGGGAGGTGGAGAAAAGAGCGAGAAATGAGGAGAAGAAAACTTGCTTTTCAATAAAAATGGCTTCGAGTGTTTACATGGAGTAACAGGGATGATTTGGAACCTATAAAAGGAGGAGTGATGGGGGCTCACGGGGTTCCTCTCCCCCACTCCATTATGCACTTATGTAGATTGTAGCATTATGTAGCTCTCTCTTCTCCCCCACTCCATTAG
>JANBPO010005513.1:0-32335 GCA_024336825.1 Amorphophallus titanum | reverse complement strand
CTCGATCATGGGCTCCTCAATACATGCAATGAAATCCTCAGAAATGAAGGAGTGAGAAGCACCTGAATCAAATAAAATACGGGCCGCACAACCAAAAATAGTAATAGTACCGTCAACGAGATTTGAAGCCACAACCTCAGCCTGTGAAATATGAGTCACCTTGCCCTTTAGCTTTCTACTAGCAGCTGTAGAGGACTGGAAGGAGGATGCTGCTGAAGCCTGGGGATGGATCTACTGAAACTGCTGAGATGGCGGCGATGGTGGAAGTGGAGGCCTGAACTGCGATTGAGACGACTGAGATTGAGCTGCCTGAGTAAATTGCACTGGGATTGCTCGCAAAGGACAGTCTCTCACTACGTGACCTAACTGGTCACATCGAAAACATACCACCGGTAAAGAACACAGTTTGCCTGGGTGGCTGCCACCACACCGCGCACAACCCTTAAATTGGCTCTTAGTAGAACCCTGGCGTTGTTGGAAAGAAGGAGCTGACTGCTGTACTGCGTCAGACGATGCCTACTGGTCAAATCGCTTCTTGAACCTCTTCGTATTCTTAAATTTCCTGAACTGGGACTTACCCGAAGAAGCAGCAACACTAGCAGCTGGAGTGACAGAAGGAAAACTTGGGACAGGAGGCGGGTAACCAGATGGAAGTTGAACTGTCGGCTGAATCGACACTGCCTGAGGAGGAGTCTAGGATCTCGCCAAGTCCAACTCCAACGCTGCCGCAACCTGATACACCTCATTCATATTAATTATACGAGCAATGATCAATGGCTGCCTCAGTTCAGCACGGAGACCACGAAGAAACTGCTCCGTCTTTAAAGCTTCGTTCGCCAGCACATGGGGGGCATAATAGCCCAATTCCATGAACCTGTTTCGATATTCAAGCACCGACATTCCTCCCTAGACGAGCTGCAAGAACTGGTGCATTTTGTCCTTCCTGAGGTAAGCCGGACTGAAAGTAAGTTCAAATGTGGCGACGAACTCAGCCCACGAAATCTACTGGAGCGGACGAGACTGAAAAATCTCCCATTCCATATTCCACCATGTCAGTGCCGTGCCCTGGAGCTGAAAAGTGTCGAGCATTACTTTCTCATCTTCCGCACATTCCATAGAGCGAAACACGCTCTCAGTCGCATCCAGCCAAACCCTGGCGGCATCAGGATCGGTCTGGCCTTCAAAAGTCGGTGGATGAAACAACAGAAATTCTTTCAAAGCACGTCCGCGACTGCCAGGCGCATCCTCTTGAGCCGGAATAACAGGAGCCGGAGCAGGAGCATCTTGAGGGACACTACTCACTTCCAACTACAACAAAGTCCAGTCCAATAGAAAGTACAGTCTAAAGTAGTAAAACGTACCACATGCCAAGTCAACACTCAGCCCGATGAGCTGGCAACGAAGAACCTCCACGCAACTCCCTCGAACCCAAAGGAAGAGCCGCCGCACCTGAAAATCTGGGGTGAGCCTCCTGTCACTAGCTCAGTAGGGATCCCGCGGAACCCCAACTGAGAAACAACGGCGGCACAGAAAGTAGTAACTACAAAGGAACAACAACTACAGCAGGAAGGTAACTACGGTGGCCGGAGAAACCTCAGATCTACAGCTACTCCTACTGTACCAAAAAACACGACCCGATCTCCCATCGGGGGACAACCAAGTCACGCACTCGACATCCCGATTCCACGATCGGGGACCACCAGACGCGAACCTCCCTAGCCACGCTACTAGAAAAATGTCACGAAGTCTCAGCCACGGAGGCCTACCCCTACAGAAGGGTCCAAATCAAAACCATGCAGTCTGGAAACACGATCACGACCTCACCATCGTGAACTCAACGCTGTCTAGGGAAAAGCCATCGGCGATGCTCACAGGAAACCCCAGACCTCGACTATGGGAACGCTCCCGAAACAACACATGAAGTCTCGTCTCACAGATGAGGAATAGAAACCCGGGACACGACAACTCACGTCAGGTGACGGGAGTACCACCCACCAGAAGAACGACCGGATGCGTCCCCTGACATCTTACATCGCGTCACAAGTATCTAGATACAACACCCCGGGCGTGAGACTCAGACACACTCAGTAACCAGAAGTACCACAAAGTAAGGACTAGCTGAGGTCACGCTCGTCAGCGCGGGTCTGAAGCCCTCAGCCCCGTGTGCACACTCAGACCATACGCCCTAGGCCTGGCCTCTAGCTGGTAATTCACCCTAAGCCCAGACTCGGCTGTACGTGGGGGCCCTACGATAACCAACCTACTCACCGTCTCTCTCTGGTCAGCCGCTCCACCACTCCCAGGTGGGTCAGCACACGCGTGCCATAAGAAGGCTACGACTAGTGGGGGCTCACAGAATGTGAACATGGAAAGCCACTCATGCACCCATCGTGAGTAACATGGAGTAACAAGTGACTCGAGGCCATCAGACTCTGGACAGCCCACTAGACCTGCTAAACTCAACGCTCCTTGAGTCATGAGACTCGGGGTCACGACCGTTGGACGCGACAGCGCTACATCGTCAATCTCGCCTAATCCCTAGGTCCGAAACCACGAAGTGATGACTCACGAGGTAGTTCACAACTGTCGAGACCCTTTCCTCGAAAGGGAACCACCCAGGGGAGAGGGTTTACGCGGACCAGTTTCACCCCCTGATCCAGTCCACGTAAACCCCTACTATTCACTGGGGTTTACGCGGGTTGGCTTTTCCCCTCAAGCTAGCCCTCCTAAACCCATTCCAACCCTTCAACTTTTCTATAAATTCCCCCCTTTGGGAGCCTAAAATCATCAACGAACATCAGCAACCAGCCAACATCAAGCATCAAGGAGCAAGGACACACTAAGGAGATTTGTGTGTGTGTTTACTAGGCTCATGACGAGGGCATGCCACATGGGCACCCCTCACACGACGTCTAGCCCAAACACCCACCTCCGAAAAGACGGACCCCAGTTGTGATGAACGTATGTCATCTCGATAATCGTGTATGACCCCAGATCTTACTTGGCAAAGGCACTCTACCGGAGTCATGTCTCAATATTTGTGCATGACCCTGATGCATCTTGGTGAAAGTGCTCTGCCCGAGCCCTGCCTCGATAGTCATGCGCCCCCAGACGCCTCTCGACAGGAATACCCAGCTCGGCCCTGCCCTGGTGTTCGTGCATGACCCAGATGCCACTTCATGAGAGCACCACTACCAGTCCCTACCTCGATAATCATGCATCGTTAGTCGTCACTCGATCGAGACACCCTGCCAGATCTTTGCCTCGATATTTATGCATGACATAGACATTGTTCGATGAGAGCACCATGTCCAGTCTTTGTCCCAATGGTCACGCATCATCAGACATGGCTCAATCAAGATGCCTAGCCTGGTTCCCCACCTCGATGATCGTGTGCCACTTTTGTGTCACCGTGTTAAGCGTGCCCTCAGTACTGTTACCCAGACAATGGGCATACTTTACAAGTCTCGACGCAAGATGAAGCATCAGGCCCCTGCCTCTGTCAACGGGCCCTAAGCACGACCATCAAGGTCTCGCGGCACCCAGCCACCTCAACTGCATTGGGGCCCCAAGTGCCCGACCACTCAACAACCTCAGTCACAACGGTGCCCCCGACATCTGACTGCCAGCCACTCTAGTCACAACAGTGCCCCCGGCACCAGACTGTCAAGCATGCCAGTCACAACGGTGCCCCCGGCACCCGACTGCCAAGCATTCCAGTCACAATGGTGCCTCCGGCACCTGACTGCCAGCCACTTCAGTTACAACGGTGCCCCCGGCACCCGACTGTCAAGCACTCTAGTCACAACGGTGCCCCCGGCACCTGACTGCCAGCCACTCCAGTCACAATGGTGCCCCCGGCACCCGACTGTCATCAACTATAGTCACAACGGTGCCCCCGACACCCGACTGTCAAGCGATGGAGGGAAAGCTGGAGAACTTCTCCCTTCCTCTAAGTGAGCTTAGAGGGTAACAAGATGGTATAAAATGAACTCGAAAATGAAAATGAACAAAAATGGAAACAGATGATCAGAAACAATGATAATGTAGCTTCCTTAGAAGCAGAGATTCAAACTCAGACGGTATGGTCTATCAATCAATCTCTCTCCCTTTCTGGACTTCTCTCTCTCTTTCTTTGATGGGGAATTGGCACTAGCGGAGGACTTAGATCTTCTTCCTTTTCTTTCTTTTTCGATCGGCTCAGTTCTTCTCACTTGTCCTCACTTTTCACCTGTGCAACCTGCATCTATTTATATGGGAGGTCACGAAAGAGTGGGAGTGTGGAGACCATGCTTCCCGCCCAAGGAATCATCCAGATCTGCTCTGTACTTTGCCACGTGTCATCATCCTCTATTTTCTTTCATTCTCAAATCATGTGCCCTTCCTTAAGATTCAAGAACATCACTCCTGATTCTCTGGAGTCCGTCCCTGACAATACAACAGGCACTTAGTCAGCATTGGTTATGCACATGTCATTCAGTCAAATACCAAACGTGCACGGACTAGATAAGGCGTTAGTAAGATGTGCACGGACCATGAGGCGAACAAATTTAATACAAATGAAGTGTGCACGGACCTAGAGTGTGCATAAGAGAGTGTATGCATGGTCTTGGCCACGCACACGAATGGAATCAGCACGGACCTTAAAACAACAGGCATGTAGTTCTTCAAGAAACATGCACAAACTTCATGTGTTCAAAATAAAGATATGCACGAACTTGGTGTTCACACCAAAACATGCATGGACTTCGTGTGTTCAAAACAAATATATGCACGAACTTGGTGTTCACACCAAAACATGCACAGACTTGGTGTTCAACCCAAAACATGCACGGACTTGGTGTTCAACCCAAGACATGCACGGACTTGGTGTTCAACCCAAAACATACATGGATTTGGTGTTCAACTAAAGACATGCACAGACTTGTGTTATTGCACAGAACTAAAATATGCATGGAGGCAAACCTTGCAGGGACTTCAGTTTTTAGCCGGAACTAAAACATGCACGGACTATGTGTGTCGTTCCACATAAACTTGCACAGACCTTGTTTTAGTGCGAGATAAATATGCACTGTTCATGCACGGACTTGGGTATGCACAGAGAAATATTTGCACGGACTCTACATCACGTATGAATGAATTATGCATGAACTTCACATGCAGGAATGAAAACATGCACAGACTTACTTCACTGTGCTATCGTGAATTGCATGGGCTTAGATATAATAACACACACACCGGCCCTCTTCACAACCCTGACCCCAAGGTCGGACAGTCCTTCCTAGCCGACGGAGCCACAGACACGGCCACACGGCCAACCATAAGCCGAACCAACACCCCCGGGAGACTCTCTCAATCCCGGGACAACGAAAGGAATCCCTAGGAGAATCTCTCGATCCCAAGCTAAGAGTAGCGAAAGAACCACGTCTAACACCACACGGGACGAACCAAACCACCAGCACGGTAAACCACACCGGGAAGAAAGCCACGTTGAACCCTCTCA
Organism: Amorphophallus titanum; assembly: GCA_024336825.1. NCBI lineage: Eukaryota > Viridiplantae > Streptophyta > Magnoliopsida > Alismatales > Araceae > Amorphophallus > Amorphophallus titanum. The sequence continues at coordinate 26,832 of JANBPO010005513.1, read as the reverse complement.
GGTGACGGGAGTACTAACCCACTGACCACAAGACCGGATGCGTACTCCGACGACTTATACCGCAGCCTCACATGTCTCCCTACATGCCCTTCGGCGGGAACTGAGGCACACAAATCGTACACAGCAGTAGTGTACCACAGAACAAGGACTAGTCAGGGTCGCGCTCGTCGGCGTGGGTTCACTGTCCCCGATCACGTGTGCACACACAGACCATCTGCTCTAGGTCAGTGCTCTAGCCGGTTTCCCCCCCAGTGGACTCTGGCCACAAATGCAGGGGACACTCAGGTAACCGGCCTAAAAATCACTACACGGGACAAGCCTCCACCACTCCCTGGTGGGTCGGCACACGTATGTGCCCAGGTCAGCTACGCCTAGTGGGTAGGGTCACCAAAAACCAACTACAATTACGAAAATCACCGGAGTACCACCGCCCTACACGGCACTACCACGATGTGGCTTACTAGCACGAGGACCAAGGACCACCAACCAGACAATCAAACCATGACTGTCGGACCACCGAAGACCTACCAAAGCACAGGACGGAAACACAGGGACTATAGTCCACAACTCCTACAAGGGATACCTAGCTGCAGTCACCGCCCTCACGTGAAAATGCCACCCGCGGTCACGGGACGCTCGCGAGGACAGTCACCACGAACAGCCCGACACAATGATTGTCCACACACTACACTAGCATCAGGGGTGACCTACACCACCAAACAAGAACCAGGAGAACACATAAAGTCATGCAGACCTCCAAACCACAAGGCCACCCCTCCTACATACACCTTGGAAGAACACCCCACGGAGCAAAACACGCAACCGGGATGAAGGGGGTAAGAAGACCAAGGTGCTGGCCGCCCAGGGGACTGGGTGGCCAGACTTGTGGCTGCCCAAGGGTCTGGGCGGCTAGAGCACTGGCCGCCCTCCCCTAGGGCTCCCCTGTCCTGGGCGGCCAACACCCTGGTTACCCAGAGCCCACCAGAGCTGGGCGGCCATCGGGGTGACCGCCTAGAGGGCAGGGCGGTTGACTGCCAGCAGGCCCGACATTCAATATGCGGTATGTTTGTGTGCAAGGTTTCAATCGAATCCTAAAGAATCTCACATGTCGGCCGTGAAGCGTATTTTTAGATATATTGCTGGTACTTGTGAATTGGGTTTGTGGGTTCCGCATACTTCATGTCTTGAATTAGTTGCTTATTCTGATGTTGATTACGCGGGTTGTAAAATAGACCGAAAGAGCACAAGCAGGTATTATCAGTTCCTTGGAGGCTGCTTGGTTTCATGGGCCTCCAAGAAATAAAATTCTGTGACATTATCAACTGCCGAGGCCGAGTATGTGGCCGTAGGTAGTTGTGTTGCTCAAGTGCTCTGGATACAACAACAATTGATAGATTTTGGCATCACACTAGGAAACACAACCATTCTATGTGATAACACCTCAGCAATAAACCTGTCAAAGAATCCAGTGCATCATTCTCGCACAAAGTATATTGTGGTTAGGCATCACTTTCAACATGATCATGTAAGCAAAGGGGATGTTGAAATAATGTTTGTTGACACAAATAATCAAGTTGCTGATATTTTTACAAAACCTCTCAATGAAGAAAAATTCACTTCCTTTAGGAGAGAGTTAGGTATTTGTCGACTAGAAGGTTAGTGGATGTCTTGCATGTGTTTAGTTGGTTACATGCATTTGCATTTGCATTTCACCACTAGATTTTGTATTTTTAATCTTCTTGGATCATGCATATGCATCATGTTGATATGTGTGTGGCATTGTGTATGCCTGTGTGTAAGATGTCCAGCTATGGTGTGTGTGGATATATATATATATATATCTTATTGAAAACCCCAAAACAATTAATCCTCCCTTGATCTTCTATGACTATATATTCCTTGGTAAATAAGGCATTGCCACTAGAAGTTCAAGATGAGACAAGTCCGGGAAGTCGGTTAAGGAGTTAGGCTCTATAAGCTCATATTTGCCAAAGAACCTCCCCAAATGCCAATTCCACCTAATATCACTCTTACATTGTTCAAAATACTCCTAAAGTCATTTGGGGCTCAAGCCTTGATCATTGGAATTCAAAACCCCTGCAAAACTTCCATGTTTTTGGAAAACAGGGAAGGTGTTGACACCTAGCCCTGGGTGTTGTATTTTTTCTCCTTGGACAGAACTGGGCGACCGAAGTGTCTAGTGTCGACACTTCCCGGCCACGTCCTTTCGCTGACCGGTTCGAAAGGGATTTCAACCCTTTAAATCTCACTCGAACCCAACCCTCAACACGCCCTAATGCCCCTCCACTACCAGTGCCACCCTCCTTTCATACTGAGCCAGGCCTCTAGCTAGTTTTCTCCCCCAGTAGGATGCTACTGCCAAGCAAGGGAGCCCACGGGAACTTGCTTAAAAATCATAAACCGGGAACTGCCCCGCCACCACTCCTAGGTGGGCCGACACTCAAGGTCGTCGGGCTACGACTAGCGACTCTATCATAAGAAAAGAGAAAGTAACTCTATTGAGATCTAAAAATATGCCACAATTTATAAAATACTTCAAACATGGCGAATATGCAACATGAAACGCATAAAGAAATGAACATGCTAATATTTGATTTTTGCAGGAATTAAACGGTTGTGAACAGATCGCTCTAGTGTTCACACAGTCAGATGACGGGCCGTTCCCTAGGACTGAACGGTCTGTAGTGGGCCGCACAGCACACACCATAACACAGGTACACGGTCTGTGTCCAATCGTGCAATAGTTGACGGTCCCACGATTGGCCATCCAGAGAACCCAAACGGTCTCATATTGGGCCGTGCTACACCTACCGCCTTACAGTTCAAAGTCAAGACACGGTCTATATTTAGACTGCGCTAGACCTCACACGTTCGATCGATGGACCATGCAAAGCATGAACACGGTCTGGAGTGGACCGTGGACATTGAACGGTCTCTGGTAGGGCCGTTCAACTACCAGAGAACCGAGAATGTCGGTATCTCATCGGAAACCCCTCCCGATCGATTCGAATCGATGGGAAATGAAATTCTAACCTGTTCCCTGCCATGCCACCATCATTCCACAACATTTAAAAGCCTAAGAACACAACGACGACGGCCATGGATGGATTAAAACATAAATATAATGTTCATGGCACGAAAACCCAAATGACGATGTTCATGCTTGTGGAAGACATAAAGACGATGGGCATGATGGGGAAAATGCTCCTAACGAGGTCGAGTATCTATCCCCCAACCTCGATCGTGATGAAAATCACGTTACGACACCGTGCAAGCCGAGGGTCGCCGCAGCTCTCCTCGCCCGATCCCGTCTCCACACTCCACGGTTCATCTCGAGATTGACGTCACCGTGCTCCTCGCGTCACGAGCTTCCCGTTGACGCCACCCACGCATCCGTCCGCACCACCAAGAGAGGGGGGAGAGTGATTGCGTGAGAGAGAGGGAGAGAGAGAGAGTGAAAGAGAGAAATTGGGAGAGAGAGAGGGTCGACGGTGGGTTTTAAAATTTTTTGGTTTTATTTTTTTTGATTTTTAACCACCAATTGTAATAAAACCCCCAAAGAAGTAAAGTTGTAAATATGCCCATTTAATTTCTTAAATATCTTTAATAAATGGATTAAATAATTTTTCTATATTAATTATCACATGAAAATATTGAAAATTATTAAAATATAAAAATTTCAAAATGTTCCATTGCCAAATGCGCCATACCGGGTCGATAACGAAGGCAAACAGATTTAAATCACATTTAAATCTCTTAATGGGGCTCGGTCGGTGCATTGTGCCAAGGTCCATTCTGCCCATAGGTTGACCATCTCCTGGCACACCAATTTTGGGGTGGACCATGATGCACAGTGCTGTCGTCTTCGCCACCCGACTCACAGGAACCCTAGCCCCCCCATGTGAAAATGTCGTCGCCACCACCGCCACCGCTTGGGGTGGCTCCCCCTGGCCACGGTCGGCCACGGGACGACACTGACACCATCGTGGGATCACCAACGACCGACCCTTGGGGTCGCCAAAGGTGATCGTCACCCCACGCTACCGCGAAAAGGGGCTTCTCAACCCCAATCATCAACGGGAGCAGGGGATTCTCCCCAAGGGTTCTAGGGGATCCAGCCAGCCAGCAGAGCCAGCCACGACCACCGTGGGGCTTCCAATGCCCCGCCCTTGGGCCGCCATGGCTTGCCTCAATGTAGGGACCGATCTACTATATGACCAAAGGGGATTCACGTAGGGGGTTTCAACGGTGGTCCGACCACCACGTGAATGGTATCTCCAGTCACACAGCAGCAGCCAGTGCCCTAAGCACCGTCGGGAGTCAACCCACATCGTTCCTACCTCCGTCCCAGGCGATCCGACCCCATTTCCATGGGCATCGGCCCCATCTCATGAGGTGCTCCATAGCCATGAAAAATCACGGGAAATAGATGCGAAAATCACAGAAAAAATTCTTAAAATATGCAGGAATCACGAGTGATCAACCTGTCTCTGATACCACTGTAAGGATCTAGGCCGGGATCAAGAAGAACGTAGCGAAAATGAGAAATTAAAATTTTAACCCAGCCGTGTTGATCACTCATGTGTGATTCCCGATGATAATCCACAATAACAGGATTTGATTTTACCTCTGCGATGCTCAGATCGCAGCAAAGTGGAAACAATCCCTCGTGGCGATAATTAGCCGCGCAAGTGAACGGCCTCTAGCGGTATCCACACGGGCACGAACGGTGGAATCTCCTCGTCGCAACGTCCCCACAAATGATCTCCTCCGCGGCATCTCCATGATCTCTACACTAGAGATGAGAGGAAGAAGAGAGAGGAGAGAGAGGGGGGTGCCCCTCCCTAGGAGGAGAGAGAAGGAGCGGCCCGGGAAATCCTGGATGCTTGGCCCAGGGTTTTTCCCATCGTAATTATTTATAGACAAACCCAAGGGTTTACTCGGACCAGCCTAACCCCTCAGCCTGGTCCGCCTAAACCCCTCTGACCCTTCATCTTCTACTATAAAACCCCCCATTCGGAAGCCCAAGAGGCAAGCATCAAAGCATCAAGGAGCTCAGCCCCAGACTACAAAGGTGCGCTAAGGAGATTTGTGTGTGTGTTTACCAGGCTTATGCTGAGGGCATGTCGCATGATCATCCCTCCTACGGCGTCTAGCCCAAACACCAACCTCTTAAAAGGTGGCCCCTTATTTTGATGAACGTATGTCGTCTCGATAATCATGCACGACCCTAGATATTGCTTGGTGAAAGTGCTCTACCCAGGTCTTGTCTCGATATTCATGCACGACCCAGATGTCACTTGACGAAAGCACTCTACCTGGGTCTTGTCTTGATATTCATGCACGACCTTGATGCCACTTGGTGAAAGCACTCTGCCTGAGCCCTGTCTCAATCATCATGCACCCCCAGACATTGCTCGATGGGAACACCCTACTCGGCCCTGCCTTGACGTTCATGCATGCCCTCTGATGCTGCTTCATGGAGGCGCCCTGTCCAGTCCCTGCCTCGATAATTATGCACAACCCTCAAATGCTGCTCGATTGATGCACTCTACCTGATCTCTACCTCGACGTTTGTGCACGACATGAATCTTGCTTGATGAGAGCACTCTAGCCAGTCTCTGTTTCGATGATCGTGTACAACTAGACACAGCTCAATTGAAGTGCCCTATCAGGCTCCCCACCCTGATAATCATACGCCACCCTAGTGTCACCTCGATAAGCGTACCCTCAGTGCTATTACCCTGATAATGGGCATACTTCACAAGTCTCGTTGCAAGATGAAGTGCCAAGCCCCTGCCTCTGTCAACAGGCCCCGAGCACGACCATCAAGGTCTCATGGCGCCCATCTACTTCAGTCACAACGGTGCCCCAAGCACCCGACTGCTAGTCACTCAAGTCACATCGGGGCCCCCGACACCCGATCGCTCAACAATTCAGTCACCACGGTGCCCCCGGCACCTGACTGCCAACCACTCTAGTCACATCGGGGCCCCCGGTGTCACGCCCTGAGCGCGGAAGATAACTCGGAAGGGGTGTGACGATGTCTATAACGATCATGTCAATCAGAGCGCGCATTAACGAAGTAACCCAAGCTTTATTAATAACCACGTTTCTCTCAAATAGTATGAAGACTAGATGAGTAGAAATTACAATCTTTTGACTCAAGAAAATAAAAATTACATAATTGACTAAGGACAAATAGAACTATAGACTCTTGATAGATGGATCAGTGTTATAGAGATTAGAAGTTTCTTGGGTTTGGTAGGCTATTATCACCATTTCATTCAAGACTTTACAAAGATAGCGGCTCCGATGACCAGGTTGACCTGTAAAGATGTTCCCTTTATCTGGTCTGATCAGTGTGAGCAGAGCTTCTCAGAATTGAAAAGGCTTCTGACTTCACTCCCAGTGCCGGTGCTTCTGTCAGGTTCAGGAGGGTTCATGGTCTGTACAGATGCTTCTCGAGTAGGTCTGGGTGCAGTCCTAATGCAGCATGGCAATGTTATCGCTTATGCATCCCGACAGCTTAAATAGCACGAGAAAAATTATCCTACGCATGATTTGGAGCTAGCTGCTGTTGTCTTTGCTCTAAAAATCTGGAGACATTACCTTTATGGTGAGTAGTTTAAGATCCTTACCGATCATCAGAGTCTTCAGTATATTTTCTCGCAGAGAGATCTAAACCTCCGACAGCATCACTGGATGGAGTATATGAAAGATTATGACTTCACACTTTCCTATCAGCCCGGTAAAATGAACGTGGTGGTTGATGCTTTGAGTAGGAGAGTGCAAGTCAGTCATTTGATGTTGCATGAATGGGAATTGTGGAAACAGCTTCCTAGTGAGGTGATCGGCATAGAGTTTCTTGGAGATTTGAGGTCAGCTATCTATGCTAATTTGGCTATGACTTCAGCCTTATATCAGCAGATTAAAGAAGCTCAACAGGCTGATCCTGAATTGTCACGGATTATAATGATGCATGATGTTGAATTTGATGACGAGCTAGTTGTCAGGCTTCGTGACAGATTATATATCCCAGCTGATGGCGTGTTGAGAAATGCTATTCTGAGTGAAGCCCACGGATCCCGATTTGCTATTAACCCAGGTACTATTAAGAAGTATCAAAATCTGAAGCAGCAATTCTGGTGGCCAGGAATGAAGAAAGATGTTGTAGCCTTTGTTGCCCGTTGTCTGACATGTCAACAGGTCAAGGCCGAACATTAGAAACCAGGTGGACTGCTCCAACCATTAGAAATTCCAATGTGGAAATGGGATCATGTTGCGACCGACTTTGTTGTGGGTTTACCTCGGACATCTCAAGGCTTTGATGCTATCTGGCTGCTTGTTGACAGATTGACTAAAACAGCTAGATTATTGCCAATAAAGATTTTGTGGAATGTGCAGAGATTGGCCAATTTGTACATTGAAAAAATTGTGCCACTGCATGGTATTCCTATTTCACTAGTGTCAGATCGTGACCCACGTTTCACCTCCGGCTTCTGGCGTAGTTTCCAGAAAGCTTTGGGCACTGAGGTAGCCTCTGGAGTGGAGTTAGCTTGGCCGAAGATCGTAAAGTGGCTACTTTTTCAGCCTGCTTCGTGAGTGGCCTTTTGAGATTCTTCCTCTTATTCCTCTCATATTTTTTGGCGATGGTCGCCTCTAGAGGATTAATACAAGTAGGTGCTGGAGCTGGGGTTGATAAATCCCCATGGGGATATCTCCAAGCTGGTGTCTTGGCAGAGTGAGGTTGACGACTTTTCTTTGCCTTGATTTCAATCTAGGCGCCTTCCGCTTGTTGTATTTGGAAGGTAAGATTGATCGCCTATTCGATGATCTCAGGTGGTAACTCTTGGTATGCTGGTATACTGGGGCTGCCGTCCTAAGACGTATGCCCGATTTGATGCCTTACCCATGGTGGCGATGTCTTGTTTGGAGCTAGACTGGAAGACCCGGTTAGAGTCTTACTCTTTAACTTTTCCTTTACAATTTGGCTTGGAGCGACGTCCTTTGATAACTGGAGGAGTAGCGGGGCATCGCCACTCCTGGTGATTGTCCTGGCATTTTGTATCAACTGGTCCTTTCTTTGAAGGGCTCGACTAACTTGTTGGAGTCGTTGAAGACTCTGAAGATATCTTCTTTGTGGTTTGAGCTGGGATAAAGGGCTTCTGAATGAGGCCCGAAGGGATGCTAGCTGGAGAGACATGGCACTATTGTACCGGGGTTCTGGTCTGCTTCTGTTTCCCCTTCTTATCTTTTGGCATAGAAGGTGGAGTTGAAGCGGGAGAGCGGTGAGAGGAGCTTGCGAGGTCTATTGGGCCCTCGCTTACTAGGATGTCCTCTCGACCAAGGAGGACTCGGAAAAGCCTGGTAGTATCTTCTTTAGAGAAGGGAAGAGACTTCAACTCTTGCCAAGGCTGCCAATGCAAGGCTGAAGTAGTAGGAGCTGGCTGACTGGTACCTAGCGTATGGGCATCCGGAGGTGTTGAGGTGACAGGAGCATGGATGACATTAATCAAAAAATTACTTGGCTCAGTCTCCCGGTTGTTATCTTGCCTTCGACGACTTCGCAGTCGCTCGAGAGCCCCTCGGTTATTAGTTTGAAACTCGAGCCACGCTAGGACATGTTGATAAGGCAACCAATGCCCATTTGCTCGAGGAGGATCAGGCTGGTGTGGCGCATTTTTGGTGATGATCAGGGTTTTGTAATGGCTTCTCGAAGCCTTAGAGTCACCATAGAGTTTCCCTCAGCATCAATCTACTCCCACTGGATCAGCTCTTGGATCAAGTTCTGGACCTCCTCGCAGGACTCGATCGCATGGCAGATTTTGGCATGGAATGGGTAATACTAGGGGTGATTGAAGTCCCATTGAGTGTAGTCTGTTGGTGGTTCATGTGCCATAATTTGCCCTCTCTGAATGAGGATGTTAAAGAGTTGCCTGGTCCTCTCCCTTAGAAAGGAGAGCGATGTGTAGTTATGCCAGGGTCCCCACCCCGAATACCACGGTGAGCGCTCTTCTTGGCTGGTACTGGCTTCCTCTGCTTCAATGCTAGAGAGGGAGAACGTGACCATCATGTGAATCACATTGGTTGAGTAGTGAATCACACGTGTTGTCTTGAAAGGCCTAGACCATGCGTGTGGCTGTAGAGGATCGACGAGACCGCTCTTCATTTTAATGAGGCCGTCTCTGATCAGCTTTTGTGCTTGAGTCTTGAAGACAAATCAATCTTCAAGTTGATGACCCAACATGCAATGATATGGACAATAGTTGGGGTCATCGGCTTTCTGGGCATCATCTGGCTTATGAGCTTCTGGCAGCTTGATAATTTTCTGGGCCATGTAGAGGTCAAAGAGCATTTTTGTGTGCTCCTTTTTGAAGGAGAACGACGTCTTCATCCACTCTGCGAAAGAAAGGGCGTCTGGCTTATCCTCTGACTTTTTTCCAGAGCCACTTGACTCGCCCTCCTTGCTGGCTTTGGCGGTGGGGATGAATTCAATTGTATTCACTTATTTACTAGTTTGGTGCTCTCGCTCCTATTTTCCTTTAGCGGGAGTATAGCCTTGGTTATTGGTGAAGAACATCTCTATCTCGGTCACTTCCGAGTTGAGTTGGTTGAAGCCTTTAATATTGGTGCTGAGAAGTTTTTCACTGACCTCCGCTGCCATGCCTTTGTGGCATATAGTGATAGCATCTTCTTGGACTAGTGGGTTGATACACCTCATGCTGAGGTCTTGCCATCTTTTGATGAAGTCGAGAGCACTTTCACCCTTCCTTTGTTGGAGAGAGCAAAGCTCTGCCAGGGAAATCTTGCGCTCAGCCATCTGGAATCGGTCGAGAAGTTTCTTCTGGAGATCTGCCCAGTTGATCATAGAGTTGGGCTTCAGGCGGGAACACCATTGGAAGGTTGTTCCTGTGAGTGAGGTGGTGAAGTAGCGGAGGAGGTAAGACTCATCCAATGCTAGCTCACCCATGGCCGTGATGTAGTAGGCCAGGTGTTCATGTGGAGACCCTTGCCCGTCGAACTTCTACAACTTCAGGGGTTTGGCGTACTCTGGGGGAAGCTTTTTCAATTGGAGGTATAGTGGGTACGGCACAATAAAGGTCTATAGTGGTGACCCCTTCCCCATACTGGGTGAGATTTGTCTTAACGATCTGCTCGATCATCTGTAGTTGTGCTATAATACTTTCTGACACCAGCATATTTGATGCTCGTGGATGAGCTTCCACTGGTGGCGTGCAGAACACTACTGCCGTCGGGGTTCTGGCAACTGTTGCTGAGGCGTTGGCACCATTGTGCCCAACAGGTAGTGTCGGTGTTTCGATCGGAGGCAGGTTGTTGAGGGTGAAGATCTCGCTCCTAAATAAGGTCTTGCAGGAGGGTCTTCAAGTGTTGGTTCTCCCGCATGAGAGTTTCAAGAGTCACCTCTTGAACTTCATTTGTTGGTGGACTGTTGGTGACTGGGTCTGCATTTGCAGGAGCGCCACGGTCCTCCACTGGAACCTCTTCAGCTTGTTCTGATACCTGTCGTCTGACATAAGTGTCGATGTGACCTGGTGGCACCGGGGGTTGAGCTTGAGGGTGAGGCCTCCTAAGTTAGGCCAGTGGCTGGTTCAAGTCATCAGACTGAGTCTCAGGTTGTTGGCCGGTGGCGTAGCATGCGAACACCCGAACAACGTCGTTGATGAACCGAACCATTCGCTTCTTCTTAGGACGTTTCTTTTGATTGAGATCCTTTGAGGTGAACCCTTCATCTTGAGACCAGAGTTGGTCCGAGGAGAGCTTGAGGTTGGCTGCTGGTGGAGCCTGGCATGAGCCCCTATTTACTTGGGCCTATTTAGGCGAGAAGGACCAGGTAACTGGATGTCGTCGAACTGAGCTAATGAAGATTCATCGATGTCTCGAGTGATGCGATGCCTAGACATTTGAAGGGTGTTCTTGGTATGTGCCCTTCGAATAGCTTGAGCCTCCTCTGGGGTAACCTAGATTCATCTCAGGCAGTGTTGTTGTCCTCCCTTGTCGCTATTCTTCTGATGGGACTTAGGAGTCTAGGTGCTGGCCCAATGTAGATGCCCCCAGTGGGTTGTCGAGGCACCAGTTTCTTTTGATTCCATTATGTCCTCTCGCATTCGTTGCAGGGTAGTGTTTGTTCTTGTGTTAAAGATAGGTGTATGCTAGGCTTGATTTCAACCTACAGTCATGAACATGTTTAATTCCGCATTAGTTTAAGTTCATCAGGTTGAGTTTTAATTCGGGCAAATTTTTGCGAGGGATTCATTCACCCCCCCTCTGAATCCAGGGCCTGCACCCTAACACGAAGTTCGTGCGACAGTGCTCTCTTGCCTGTCTGTACTTCTGCGCTCGTGTTTTGAGTCTCCATGTCTTGTGAGCCTTCACTAGTCGTAGCCTTACGTCACGTTACGGCATGATGGCTCTTGTAGCAGGGCACTTTCTCGGTTTACGATTCTGTCCAACTGTAGCATCCTTCGGAGGGGGAATACTAGCTAGAGGCCTGGCTTAGGCAGTGGGCCAGTGTATGCACGCATGGTCAGGGGCTTTGGACTTACGTCGACGGGCGTGACCCTGACTAGTCACTCGTTACTGTAGTTCTGTTCTGGTTCAGCGTGTACCTCAGTCTCCGCCGTCCTGAGGCATTCGTAGGGAGGTACTTGTGGTGCAGTATAGGACGTCAATGGACGCATCTGGCCGTTCTTCTAGTGAGAGGCACTCCAGTCACGTGGCACGTGACTCTCGGCGTTTCTTGTGCATCATGACCTTCCGAGTTAGCCCTCTCGTGGCTGCGCTCGAGGTCAGTGTCCTGTCATATGACGTTCTAGTCATGTGTGGGACAGTGTACATGACGTTCTAGTCATGTCATCTAGGTCTACATCTGTCTAGGTTTTTCCTAGGTTTCTTTATCTGTTTTGCAGGTCCCTTGTAGTGTCGACAAATCGGCAACTCCTGACTTCATCAGCATAGAGTCACCTTCCTATTGCTGCTTGGAGGAGTTTGGGGTGCCGAGGTTAGTTCGGCAGCCGTTCATCTGGTACGGTTTCTCCCTCTCTTCCTGAGCTTGTTCCCTACTCCTACTCCCTGTCTCTTCTTTTACTGCTTTCTAGCATAGTGTTATAGCTTTCTGGTGTAGTCTTCCAACTTTACTACACCTATTGTTTCTCCTGTCATTTTACTTGTTCCGTGTTACTGTGTGTTTTTCAGTGGGGATCCACGTGACCCCTATTGAGCCAGTGACACGAGGCTCCCCTACTTTTCAGGTGGGTCGCTGTTCGTTCTGCTTCCGCGGTTCCTGGTGTGCGAGTTCGTAGCTACCAGCTGGTACCTGCGTCGGGCTTCCCCCGACTTCTGGGTACGTCTTTCTTTTCTGTCGACTCTACTGTTAGACTTGTTGTCTTTCCTTTGGACCGGACTCTGGTATGATTTTTAAATTTATTTCCTATTTCTATGTACACCACACCTATCCTTTTATCCCTTCCGAGTCTCCGGGCTCGTGGGAGGCGGGCCGAGTTTCGAGTCGCGCCGGTTCCTTTTCGATACTCAGATCCCAAGTCGTCACAGCAGAGGAGGGACCCGACCGTGAGGCGGAGTAGAGATCCTGCCTCTCTTCCTCTAACGATGTTGGCTGTCCAGCGTCGCCAACTCATCCACAGATAGCGAGGGGGAAACCACCAGCCAGCCATGGTGGATTCCCATCCTTCGACATTGGCCACCCCTTCGGAGGCAACCTTCTGGATGCTGGACCCTCCACTAGTCGCAGAAGCTGCAGCCGAACTCACCAGGGGAACACCCGTAGGGATCAGATGATGGAGCCTCCCCGGAGCGAATGCAACCTCGACTTTGGGAGCAGTGACTGTCACCTGACCAGCCCCCGGTTCGACGTGGTCCACAGAGCAGGGAGCACACCGCGACAACCTGATAATCTCGTACCTCCACGCCGGGACCTCAGGCGCCCCTGAAAACAGAGCAAAGCTGGTTAAGCGCAGATCGTCACCAGTACAACCCAACGGGGAATCACGACCAGTACCTTGAGGAAACGGAGGACTCAGCCCCAGCTCCCGGAGTAACGACAAAGTCAGCACGATGTCCGCATCGACGAGGGGATACCAGAGGATAACATCTACCTTCTTACGCTCCTCAGCGTTGATCGGAGGTTTCCTATCGGCCCAGATAGGATGGGTACCCCTATACCTCCAACTGCCAGAGTGATCATAATCACTTGACTCGACGATGTACATGTAATGCTGCGACCAACCCTTGAGGTTGGCCGCAGTGGCGGAGACTCAGATGAGGTTCCGGCCAGTCCGAGCCTTGAAATAGGCATGGACCGTATCGACCGAGAAGCACTGAATATAGTAAAACTGTCAGAAGAGATGGACGCTAGGCACCGCCGACGCTCTCCGGCATGCATAGACAAACTCGCAGAGAATGTAGTAAGAGTTGAGGGACAACTCCCTAGGGTGACGCCCGTAATGGTGAAGGACGGACGCTATGAAAGGATGTGCAGGTAGGCAAAAACCCGCCTGGAATGACGCTACTGGTGTAATACCCTAGATTCATTTGGATTCTTTCGGATCCTTATCGGAGAGCTTTCGGATCGCTTTTGTGGGTCCTGAGTTGAGTTTTACGATCCGCGTAGATTTTTCTCTCGTACAAGTTACAGAACCCAGTGGAGAGTTTATTTCTCAGTTCACCTACTCGAGGACGCTACAGTTGCATTGTGCTCTTCTCGAGGATCGGGTACGAAGCCCGCAATTCAAGGGCTGGCCAGGTGCCAATTGGGGCACTAGGTCACTCACTCACTCGCAACTCCACGATGACCTCTCGAAGCTAGGGGCTCTGGGAACAGGCGCTCTCTCTCTACCAGCGGAGCAATTTGACAGATATGAAATGAACAAGAACTGACATGAGAGCAGGGGTTTAGAGTTTACCTAGTCGGTTTGAAGAAACCGACCCTCGTTCGGAGACGTGGACGAGCGGGCAAGTGTGGGTTCCCCGCACACTGCGTCGGTGAGGCTTCTCCCTGTTTAAAGGTTACATGAACTACATCTTACGCAGGAGGGTGATCTCGGGGTAGGGATTGGTTGTAGTTACATCCAAACTACCTCCACACAGGTAGGGGCCTTTAGCCAGCCAAGCGAGGGGAGGGGAAAAAACCGATGTAGAAGAGAACCCGTAGTTCTGTCTGGGTCTGGAACAGCCGGATAGGTGGTCACTGTAGACACTGCCACGCACTCTCCCGAGCTTGGAAGTCACCATGGCTGGTGCCAAAACGTCACTGACAGGCCCTGGTACGCCTGAGAATTTCTATGGGCGGCCCCGTCGTAGTCACCGGCCGGGGCGGGCTCAGGTCCTGGTCCTCTGCACTCTGGCTCAGACTGGTCCTAGGGTGCAGCAGCAACTAGAAGAAGTCGTCACGGCCACTCCCGAAGTCTGATCATGGCGAGACTAAGTCAAGGATGACCGTGGTCGAGTCTTCTTCGATCTCCAACCAGGATAGACACCAGAGGAGGTCGGGGCCGAGAGATATGTCCAGAAGAGTGGGAGGGGGTCTGGACGGGTCCTGACTGACCTGGTCTGCTACCTTAGGGTAGAAAAATCGGAATGGACTGCTCCGAGCTTCAATCGGCGCCCCGCTTGTTGCGTTGGACAGGTGCCTGGTGGAACTCCACTCTAGCTAAGTGGCGTGCCAAGGGAAGTCATGGTGTGGTCGCTGGAGCTTCAGTAAGTCGCCTATGGTTGTAGGCTGGACTGGTTATGTGCAGTCTGTGGAGAATGGCTCTCCCGGGCAGCTCCGGACTCGGATTGAGATGAGATTGCCTCGCCTGCGAAGATAACTGGGAGAGCTTTCCGTCAATGTATGGTACACCTCCTGAAGTCGCCGAATGACCCCAGGGTAGGCTCTGCAAATCGGGCTTCTGCTGCAGTCTGCGAACTGAGCGGAGCAAAGAAGGGTTTGATGGATGTGGGGGTGGTTTGAAGTGGAGGGAGTGGATAGGGGAGGAAGGGCTTGCTGGCAGAGGTTGTGGGAGATGTGGGGTAGGGGTACTCATGGCATGCTATTTGCGACTTTTATGAATGGCGATGGCGCCGTGTATGTACTGAATGTGGATACTGAGATATTTTCTGATGCCTGTGTGCGTTGTATGAGCGCGTAGCGGAAGCGTGTGGGCTGATTACCCACGGGTCGAGGATCATTGTTGTGAGATTCTGGCTAGTCGAGAGAATTATCTTTCTCGATGTGACTTCATCTTGGCTTCCTATGCCTTGATGTCATCTATTGCCATGCTGTTGCTGGAGTTATTCTGGCGTTGGCATTGGCATTTGTGAGTGCTGGGGAATCTGTTGGCATTCTTGCTGATTGAATACCCTGTACTCTGAATTTCTTTTCTTGGGTGTTATGTTCTCGAGATGTGATCATGGTCCTTGAGATGCGTTCCCCAAGATTGTCATTTCTTTACTGTCGTGGATCTTTTCCTTAGTGAATTGCTCGATGCTTGACTAGTCCCTTGTAGTCGTGCATTCAGCTGTTGTTGTGCCTTGATGTGACCCAGCTTGCAGTTGTGTTTCGTGGTTCTGTGTCCCGTACAGAGCCAGGATCCTGCAAGTGCTATCGTGTTGTCATTTTATCACTGTTTCTCTATGATTTTGTGTATCTGTCTTGACACTATGTGGATCGTGGTCTTGTCGGTTAGCTTGCAGTACTCTTCTCTCTTGGTAGAGTTAACATGTGACCTGATCAGGTGTAATATCTGAGTGGGGACTGACTTGATTATATTGTGGTCCAGTGCTGTCATTGGCATCCTGTGTGCCAGATGTTCCCTGTTACCTTTGGCACTGGAGCTGATGATGTCGAGCTATCAGTTGAGAGGACTGTGTTTCCTTGTTTAAAACTGATCCTTGTCGTGTCAGTCGTTTTGTTTTCCCGATATCTGTTGTCGTGGCATGGGTCGTGTCTCTTTCTCTGTGAGATGTAAGTGACGTTACCTTGTTTCAGAGATATTAGACTTATGTTCACTTGTGTCATGCTCGGTCTTGAGCGTGTGCTGGTGATTATGGTCTAACTGTGTTCCTCTGACCTGTGTTTCTCGTAATTCGTGTTGTTTCATGTTAGTGTTGGGTCATTCTTCCCTGCTTCTCCTTTTGCTTGGTCCTTAAATTTCGAGGATGAAATTTCTTGGAGGAGGGGAGAATGTAATGCCCTAGATCCTTATTGGATTCTTATTAGGTCTTTCGGATCCTTATTGGAGAGTTTCTGATGTGACACGACCTTGGACTTAGGCAACAAGCACAATTCGCAACCGAACGGGCCGATAACGACGGCCAACTCACCCGACACTCAACCCAAAACCAGCTGAGGCGGCACTCACCGAGCGGGTACGTTCTACACTTCCCCTTTGTGAATTATGTTCTTATTATATTAAAATGTAGTTGACTAATAGTGAAATGCATGCATGCAGGTGACAGAGCTGACTGCCGCTATCGACGAGAGTGACCAGCTACGGGAGGAGCTCGTGCTGGCACAGGATGAGGCCACCCGCTCGCGCGAGGAGGTGGCCCTTTTGCGCAGAGAGCTAGAGCAGAGCGCCCTCTCGCGAGAGTTGGTGGAGCGAGACCGGACCGAGGAGCAGGCGGAGGCAGCCCGCTTGCAGGAGCAGCTGGCACGAGGCAGACCTTCAGAGTCGGCGGAGTTCGCGGTTCTCCGAGCGGAGCTAGAGTGACTCCGCACCATGACTTCGGAGCAGGAGCATTTTCGACAGGAGGCGTTCGAGCTTCGCGGTGAGGTGCGAGCTTACCGACAGATGAGTCCGTCGCGCAGCGTGATGAGTGGCAGCCATGCAGCTCTGAGTGGGAGTCGTGCCACTCATGACTCTGTCAGCCAGTTCCTTGCGACTTCCTCTCAGCGGCAGAGGAACGAGGAGGAGGACCGACGCCGGAGGCGAGAGTGAGAGGAGAGAGCGACCTCTACGATGGGCCCGCCATCGAAGAGGCAACAGGGTGGTGGGGACAACGATAGGCCAGAGGGTGTGGCCTGATCTACTTTTGTACTCCTATATGACATGATATGATATGACAGTGGTCTAGTCTTGTTTTTTTCTTCCTTTTTTTTTCCTTTTTTTGTGAATTTTCTTATGTGATGTATGCATGTTTGTATGAAAATGTGGACGACTCACGGGTGAGACACACGGGAGGGGTGAGGTATGTCGACTCTACGAGAGAGATGACGAGAGTGGAGAAAGGCACGCCGACCCTATGAGAGAGACGACGCGAGAGTGGAGAGGCACGCCGACCTCACGAGAGAGACGATGTGAGAGAGGAGAGATACGCCGACCTTACGAGAGAGACGACGCGAGTGGAGAGACACGCCGACCTCATGAGAGAGACGATGCGAGGGACGAGAGGCACGCCGACCCCACGAGAGAGCTGACGCGAGGGACGAGAGGCACACCGACCTCACGAGAGAGACGACGCGAGAGACGAGAGGCACGCCATCCTCACGAGAGAGACGACGTGAGAGACGTGAGGCACGCCGACCTTATGAGAGAGACGACACGAGAGATGAGAGGTACGCCGACCTCACGAGAGAGACGATGCGAGTGGAGAGACACACCAACCTCACGAGAGAGACGACGCGAGAGACAAGAGGCACGCCGACCCCTGTCTGCCCAGGATAGATGGCCACATAGTTGGCCCCATCACTCCTTCCTCCTCTTAGTTTCGGGCTGAGATGTCTTCTACAAAGTCACGACTCTCGACGATATGAATCCAACCCAAGTGGTTTTGTCTCGTTCTGACATCAGCATAGAAGATTCCATGATGGCCATTGTCGACCTATCCTGCTGCCTGCCCAGGAACCAGAAGCTGACCATTTTGGTGACCACAACCGGCACGGTGAACCGGCGGCAGCCAGCTTCTGAGGGCTCATAGTGCTCTCTATCTGATACCACACTGAGTTGGTCATGCCACATTTGGAGCCCAACAGCGAGCGTACCAGTCATCACACCTCGACCGCGCCAACCTGTCCAGCGTGACAGAACTGTTCAGGCTCTTGACTGTGACCATCACCACCTTCCAGTGACCTTGGGTCGACGTCAGGAAGTCAGGATTTCTTCGGCATCCACCAGGCCTCTTCCAGGCCCTGACGGCACCTCATTTGGACGTCGGAGCTGGGCGTACGACATAGAACAAGCAGGCTTTCCCGACAAGGTGGCACGCAGATCGACCGCACGGCTTCCCCTCCCCTTGTTCCCCCCTCCTGCGTGAGGGTAGTGCGTGTAATAATTGCCCATCCCCATGTTCCCCTCCCTGCATGGAGTGTAGTGGTTGGATTAGTAGGATCCGACGTCGAGCTACAGCGACGCAGCATGTCCGCTGGGTGCGCACGCTCCTCGGCTTGCCCTCGTCTCCGACCGGAGCCGGTCCATCGGACTGCTAGGTACGTGCAACTGTCACTCCTAGTTTGCTTGCTTAGTATTGGTTCCAACTGCAGCGCCGTGAGAGGAGTGCCCGCTCCAAAACTTCCACCATCGAGAGTAATTGCTGCTGGTGAGTGAGCGTCCAGTTGAACCGATTCCCTCGGTATCGGTCCACCCAGTTGAGTCTGGTGCCTACTACGTTGTCCCCCGGGTGGCTTATCTCCACCCTCCTCGCTGCTCGAACCGTGTCCGGCCTCCTCGCGAGCCTTGGTTCGTCTAGCCATCACTACGAGTCCCGTCTGGAGTCCGCTACACACGTGAGTGTTCGCCTTGTCGCCTAGACGTTCGTGCTCGTTGTTTGCTGGCTTTAGGTCCTAGTGTCTCGACCGGGTTCGTCCCTCGTCAGATTTGGTATCAGAGTAAATTTTTGACTTGCCCTTGCTTGTCGAGTCCTAGGCCCTGACCACCCGTGCTAGTGAGCTTGTTTCAACCACCATCTGACTCCCCTTAATGGCCACCCGTAGTGGTGCCCCCTATCAGCCCCCAGACCATAACGGACCATAGAAGGACCGCTATGCTTCACAGAACTCAGAAAATCCACAGGAAAATGGAACTATAACACACCAGGGCAGGCGCGCCATAGGACCATAACGCACTGGGCCAAGGGCATTAAAGTCAACATGCATATAACACCACTGACAGGGGATATAACGGACTGAGGGTGGGTGTTATAATGAACATAACGTACCACTCATGGGCCATTATGCCCTCCATAATGACTGGAATCCACAGGAAAACACGAATATAATGCACCTCAACAGGGGCGTCATATGAGTTTAACACATAGGGGTAGGGGCGTTAACGGTAACGGACCTTTAACTCAATGCATAGGGACTATAACGCACCAGGCAAGGCACGTTAAAGCCACCCGAACATGAAAATCCATAGAAAACTCAGACACAGATGATATAACGCACCCATAGGGATCCGTGTTTAACTATAACACACCGGGGGTGGCGCGTTATGTCACCTGGGTTTCACAACTTCGGAGTTCAGAATCGAAACCCCTTCCCAACCGATCGAAATCAACGGGGAACGCGGCGGAATACAAAACAAACTCAACCTGCCAACCCATGCCGACAATTCAAGCCTAATCATGCCACTAGAAATGAAATATGATGCCCATGGATATAATTTTAACAATTAATGGATAATTTAAGGCATTAAAAGCTTAAAAATATACTAAATAGAAATATGCATGAAATACGAGACAATAGGTGTCAGACCTCGGCGCAAGTGGTACTGACGGTGTCCTAATGGGATAAGGTATCCATCCCCCTACCTAGAATTCGATGAAAACGGCGAATGGACGACGAACCGGCGAGAGGGCGACGCGGTGCCTCCCGGGCTAGCTTGACTCTACGCTCCGCGAATCGAGAAAAGGTGGGCGTCAACGCGATCCTCGCGACGCGACCAATCCAACGGTACCTCTCTGGCTTTGATCAGCAGTCATCTGGAGCAGAAATCGAGAGAGGCACGTAAACTGAGAATTAATCCTAAAAATACCCAAAATAGGAATTGTACAGAAAATGAGGAAGATGGCGATGGATGGCGACGCAGAGGGCGTCAACGGATTCTTGGTGAGATGAGGAGTCCGTTCCCCTACCTTTTGCGCGGCGAAGACTGCGAATCGGTGCAGATCGGGCGATGAGGGCCACACCGTCTTCTTACTCGCACGTGTCTCCACACTCCACAATCTGAGGGAAGAAGGGTACTGGCGCGATCCTCGCGTCGAGCCCGTCCCGTCGGTACCTCCCACGCGTCGACCGGGGTCCGTTTGGACCGCGAACCGAGGAAGCTTCATCGGCCCTGCTGCCTGCAGTCTCAAACTGAACCTGAGGTCCAGTTTGCATGCTCTGCCACACCCCCAAGAGATGTGAACCAGTGTCTGTACTCCTCAGAGACATCGTGCTGCTGCAAGACGGCTTTGCTCCAGAGGTGGTCCCGCCCCATTTCGACGTTGGCACCGATCGCGTTGACCATTTTGGTCCAACTGCGCTAGATTCGCACTTGATCCTGAGTACCATTTGGTAGTGGCTACACCGTCTCCTACAGCCTGAATCAGCCCGAACTCTCTTCAGAAGAGTTCTCCCTCGTCAAGTCACCGACAAGTCAGAGGTGTTCTCGTCCATTTTTGACATCAGCACAGCCCGAGACGTCCATTTTCCTACGATCGCGCTTGACTGGTGCCACCCAGTCTGCCCAGAACCTGCAGCAGACTCGTCAGCCTTGGTACACCTTCCTCTACTAGTTTTCGGCCCGAGGTGTCTTCACTAAAGTTGTGACCCTCGATGACGCGAAACCAACCCAGGTGGTTTTGTTCCATTCCGACTTTAGCACTGGAAGTTCCACCATGACTGTCGTCAACCTGTCCTGCTGTTTGCCCAGGAACTTGACGCCGACCATCTGGGTGACCACGACCGGCGAGCTGATCTGATGGCCACCAGCTTTTGAGGGTTTGTAGTACTCCCTGTCTTATACACCCAAGAGTTGGTCCTGTCTCTTTTGGAGTTCTACAGCGAGCGTACCTATCGACGCACCACGATCGCACCATCCAGTCCTGCAAGGCAGAACTGCACAGGCCATCGGCTGCGACCTCCTCCACCTTCCAGCGACATCGGCTCAATGTCGGACTTGCAGGCATCCCTCGGCATCCCCCAAGCTTCGTCCAGGCGTTGGCAGCACCTCGATTGGACGTCAGCGCTAGGTGTACGATCGTATTTTGGTTTCCCCTCCCCTCGTTCCCCCCTCCTGCACGAGGGTAGTGCATGTAGTGGTTTGACCCATCCCCGTGATCCCCTCCCTGTGTGGAGTGTAGTAATTGTAATAGCAGGGATCATCTCCAAGCTTCCTCGACGCTGCGTGTCCGCTGGGTGCACACGCTCCCCGGCTCGCCTTCGTCTCCGACCGGAGCCGGTCCTTCGGACGGGCTAGGTACGTGCGGCCGCCACTCCAATTTGCTTGCCTAGTATTAGTTCCAACTGCTGTGCCCATGTGAGGAGTGCCCGATCCAAACTTCCACTTTTCGTGAGTTCTTGCTGCCGGTGAGTGAGTGTACATCTGAACCGATCCCCTCGGTATCGGTCCGCCCGGTTGAATTTCCTCCTCAAACCTGCGCGCCCCCCCATCAACCCTAACCCTAGTCCCTACATCCCACGCCCTAGCCCCCCTCTCCTACTACAACTTAGGTCCGCCCTCCATAGCTCCAAGCATCCACGGCATCCTGGAGCCTCCCCATCCTCATTACACCCTCCCGTGGATCGAGAAGGCCTCGCTGTGGTCTTCTACAACCAGTCTGCAGCAGAGGTCAAGCTTGCAGAGACTACCTTGGCATCCACAGTGCAAACCAGCTGAAGCTTCCTTCTGTGGAGTCATACATCGCCGAGTCAGCTTTGTTCCAGAAGTGATCCCACGGCGATCCGACCTCAGCACTGTTCACGCCGCCCGTTCTCGTGCAACTGCGCCAAACTCAGGTTTGAACCAGAGCACCATCTGGTCACAGCTCCACTGCCCGCCCCAGTGTGATTTAGTCAGAGCTCTCTTCATAAGAGTTCTGCTCCTCCGAAGCGCCGACGCACCAGAGGTGGTCCCACCTACTTTCGACATCGTCTCTGTCCGTGGCATCCAATCTCCCACAGGCACACTAGACCTGGAGCCCCTGTTCACCCAGGATGAGCTGCTGTCAAGTCAGCCCCGACACCCCTTCTTCCAATCCGTTTCAGGTCATGCTGCCTTCATCAAAGTTGCGGACCTCGATGAAACAAACGCAAGTGGTTTCGTCACGTTCTGACGTCGGCGTTGGGAGTTTCACCCCGTTCTTCGACATCCTGTCCTGCTGTTCATCCAGAAATCTGATGCCGGCCGTTCCTGCGACCCTGCCCAGCGAGGTGATCAGACGGCCGCCCCCTTCTGAGGGCTCGTAGACCTCCCAGTCAGCAACGTTCCCGACCTGGTCCCGCTGCGATTGGAGTTCTGCAGCACCTGTACCGACCGTCGCACCACATCTGCGTCGACCAGTCCAGCCGAGCAGAATGGCACCAGCCTGCTACAGCAGCCGCCATCCCCATCCAGCGCCATCAGCATCCCTCGGTCTTCATCCAGGAGTTGGTTGCGTCGTGAGTGGACACCCAAGCTCGGCGTACGGGCGACTGTTGCTTGCCCCTCCCCGCGATCCCCCCTCCTACCCGAGGGTAGTATATGTAACGATTGTTTCCCCTCCCCGTGAACCCCCCTCCCTACGTGGAGCGTAGTGCATGTAATAGTAGGAACGACATCAAGCCTCCCCGACGCAGCATGTCGACCGGGTGCACACGCTCCCCGGCTCGCCTTCGTCTCCGACCGGAGCCGATCCTTCGGACGGCTAGGTATGTGCGTTCGCCACTCCACCTGCTTGCTTAGTATTAGCGGGGCCATGCGATAAGGGGCCTTCGACATAGGCGCCGTACCAGGTACCACCTCAATCACGAAATCAATCTCTCGCTGCGGCGGTAACCCTGGCAACTCCTGGGGAAAAATATTAGAAAACTCGCACATGACAGGAATGTCCTCCACATCCAGACACTGTCGCTCGACCAAAATCACGGAAGCAAGAAAATCCTGACAACCCGCATCAAGCATACGACGAGTCCTAATAGTCGTAATAAGCAAGCGGGAAGAGGAAGATCGAATACCTCGATAACAGAAGGTAGGTCCACGAAGCTGCCGGAAGTAGACCTTCTTCGAGCTGCAATCCACCAAAGCATGATGTGACTCGAGCCAATCCATACCCAAGATAACATCAAAGTCTTGAAACGGTAACGCGTAGAGCCTGGCCGACAAGTTCTGCCCTTCCACCCACATGGGCACCTTCTCAAAGCAATACGGAACGTGCACGAAATCGCCAGTAGGTAACTCCACCGCCATGTCACAGGACACCTCGGTCACTGATTTCTTCATGCTCTGAGCAAAATCCTCTGAAATAAATGAGTGAGAAGCACCTGAATCGAATAAAACACGAGCTGCACAACCCAAAATCGAAAGGGCACCTTCCACCAACTGCGACGCCTCCACCTCCGCTCTGGTCATGTGGGTCACTCTGCCTCGGGATCTCTACCTCCCTACAGTAGCTGACCGAGACAATAACTGAGGAAACTGCTCCTATCGCTGGTATTGTTGCGGCTATGTTGGCACTTGCTGGGGCTGAAACTACTACTGCTGCTGAAACTCGGATGGCTGACTCAGTCTCTGTGGATAGTCACGTGCCATGTGCCCTAGTTGGTCACACCTGAAGCAAACCACGGGCGCTGAACATGGCCTGCTTGGGTGAGAGCCACCGCACCTGAGACACTCGTCCCGAGCACCACTCACCGAGTTCCAACACTGTAAAGCTATCGGTTGCTGAACACTGCCAGTCGGCTCCTGCTGCGGCTACCCCTTACGACCCCGACGCTTCCCACCAAAACCTGCATCCCTGAGCAGCTTCTTGAGCCTCGAGCTAAAGGATGACGACTCTGGCACGGGGGCCATAGACTGCACTGCCACGGAACCACCTGCTGAGAGCTGGACAGTACTCTGCTGCTGAACCTCCATCAGCTGACCAAACCTGCCCGAACCTGACCAGCACTGCCCTGCCCTCGAATCTTCTACAAATCTCTCTCCAACGCCAACGCTGCCTTGCACGTCGCATCCAAAGTGGTCAAACCTGATGCAAGAAGATGGTGCCTCAGCTCGATTCTAGTGGTTCCATCACATGGAAAGTCCAAGCACTCCATTGGGATACTAGGAGCGAGCCAATAATCACAAATAGCACGAATATAATATGGACGTAGCATAGAATGCATAAGATGGGAATTAAACATGCATCTCTACAATTACCAAAGCAGTAGAGTGTAACGGACTGGGTAGGGGGCGTTATGCGACTATAACGCGCCTCCCCAGGGCCGTTATGCGCACCCGTGCACAAATTAAAACCCAGGCATGCAGACCATGACGCATCTCCGATGGGGCGTCATGCAATGTACGATGTGCCTCATGCCGCACGTTATACTCACCAGAGAAACAACTAAAACCACACAGACCATGGCGCGCCACGACAGGTGCGCCATGTGACTATAACGCACCAGGATGGGTCCGTTAAAGTCACCCGAACGTTAGAAACTCAAAAAACTCCACTGTTAAATCCACTATATAACGCACCATGATGGGGGCGTTATACTGCCCATGGCAGACTAGGACTAGTCCGTCATGCCCCACAACCTATCGACCTACAGAAAACCCCGATTTCATAACGGTCCACGAGCGGTCTGCCATGCAATGCATAACGCACCCCCTAGGGTCCGTTAAGCATATAACGGCCTCTAGCAGGCACGCTATATCGACTGGGAAACGAGAGGGACGAGTTCAGAACCAAACTCCCCTCTGGTCAAGCCGGATCAGCGCGAAATAGAAGAAAAGGGGTAGAAGGAATTGAATAACAAGATTTTTACAACTACCGCATGCATCAAAATACAAATACAGTAGCCCTAACCAATTTTTCAAGCATTTTTAACCTAAAAACCCCTAAAATGTAACTTGCACAAAAAATGATGCAAATGTCTATGCATGGGCAGGCATGTGGTACCAAAATGATCCTAGCAAAGTAAGGAGTCCATCCCCCAACCTCGATCATGGCAAAAACCTCGAAAAGTGCACATGCGAGCGACGAAGCTCCAGTACACCTCTCGACCCGACCCATTCCCACGCCCCACGAACCGCGGAATGAAAGGCACTGTCGCGATCCTCGCGACGAGCTGGTTCCAACGGTACCTCCTATGCCTCGATCCAGGGTTGGCACGGCCCAGAACGGATGAAAGGGGGGGCAGATAAGAGAGAAAGAGTGAGAGAGGGTGAGAGAAACGAGGGAGAGAGAGAGAATCGAGTGGAGAGAGAGAGGGCGACGGCATGAGTTTTGTAAAAATTTTGATTTTTATTATTTTTTTTATTTTTAAAACTAAAATAACAATTTAAACCCTCATTTTACCAAAATTATCAATATGCCCATGGGGGATTTGCCCCGGGTTAACCCCCTCCAAGGGGGTTTGCCCCGGTTCTAACCCCTAGGGGGGTTTTTCTGCCCTGGGTCCACCCTATTAACTCATGGGATTTGGTTCAAATAAGGTTAATTAAACCTTAAAAAGGTATCTTACCCTAGTGAGCATGCAATGCACTGATTTGGTAATTAAGGACCAGCAAAAGCATGTTAACAGAGGTGGCATTAGCAGCTAAGCAGCAGCCTAAACTAGTTGCAGCAGTATCTCAAGGACTGCAGCAGCATTAACCGCAACACAGGTGTAACAGCCCACAGAAGCAGCTAGAACAGTAAATCATTTTATTGTTTGAGCAGTGAGGAAGACAAATGTCATAAAATGGATGCTAGCAGGTTTAAGCAATGCATGTTTAGCCTTAACAGGTTGATGAGTCCTGAGTTTGGTTGGGTTTTTAACCAGCCAGTGGATCCAATAAAGTTGAACATTCAGATTATGCCCCTAGCAGTTCTAGACCCATGAACTTGGGTACAATAAGAAAGAAGCTTAAGAACAAGGTGTACCTAGATGTTTGTGGTTTTGCAGCAGATGTAAGGCCTACCTTCTCAAATGCCATAAAGTACAATCCTCCAAGCAATGATGTCTACATTATGGCGAAAGAGTTGAATCAGAAATTCCCTTGTGTTGCATCTCTATCACAACTCAATAGCAGCTGCAGCAACACAATGGTAGCAGCTCAAAGGTAATGCAGCACAATAGCAGCAGCCCAATGGTAGCAGAACTACAGGAATAGCAGCTGCAATGGCAGCACTACAACAATTGCTGCAACAGCACATCAAATGAAATAGTAGCAGCAGCTAACAAGAGCAGCAGCACCAACAACACAGTAGCCACATCGGCAGCTAGCAAGAATAGCTGCAGCAGCAGCCCAATTGCAGCACATGACTAGTGTAGCAGCAACTGCAGTAGCAGCCCAAGGACTGCAGCAACAGCTCAATAGCAAGAGCAGCTAATTACCATTAGCAGTGGTGCAGCAGCTAGCATAATTAGCCAGGGCTGCAGCAGCAGCTCTGCAGCATAACAGCAGCAGCTCAGTTGCAGCAGCAGCACTTAATAGCAGCAACAAATACAATGACAGCAGCTCTGCAACTATAGCAGCAGCTCAAGGGCTGCAGTGACAGCTAATGGCAGCTCAGAGAAGCATCATGGGGCAGCCCACATTAGCAACACCAACAGTTAAAACAAATGGACAGCAGCAATCACAACCCTTTAATCAAGGGGAAATCAACCCAATTTGAAGCATAAAGGGTTGAAATAATCTG
>JANBPO010005507.1:0-21887 GCA_024336825.1 Amorphophallus titanum | reverse complement strand
CTTCTTCCATCTCTCGGTTCTATCATTCTAGTGCTACCTTCTCTAATCTCCATGTTTGGTTAAGGATTTATGGGGAATATCATCTTGGTTATCAGATTCTGTGTTTAGATTCTTATTCTAAGACAGGGCTTTGTAATTTCCATCTTTATTTTCATCTTAGATGATCTCGGGGCGTGCTCCGAGTGTGTGTGGGGTTTCTTGTCGTCGAGCGAGAACCCACGTGTGTGGGTCGTCGTGCCCGTGGGTGGTGGTTGCTGTCGTTGTGCTGCGTGTTTTAGTGAAATCCTCTCGAGGTGAGAGGGGTGGACGTAGGACTGCACTTGGTGTGTCCGAACCACCTAAAAATCACTGTGCCCTGGTTTGCTCATTGTGCGGTGTTGATATTTCCTATCCGTTCATTTAACGAGTGTGAGTCGGTGAGACGAGAGTTTCATTATCTATCTGCTCATTTATTGTTGTCCGAGTTATTATTATTCTACATTGGGAAGTTGTGAGGGCTTGATTGTTTGTTAATGCGTAATTAATCAGAGCTGGAAGGGTTTACTTCTCATTTCATCCTTGCATTATATTAGAGTGTGTTGGTATTTTATACCATCATTTAAATTAAGTTTAGATTTGCTCAAAAGGGTGGGCAATCAATTCACCCCCCTCTCGATTGCCTCCTAACCGGGCCAACAATACCACACGAGCAACATAGCAAGGATATTTGCTTAAAAAATCATGTCAAAAAAAATCTAAATACATTTTCGGAGTAGCTCGAAGACGACCACACTGGATGGGGAGCTGTGGCTGGGTATGAGTAGGCAGTGTGGACTACATAATCACAGTAGAGCTGTGTGGGAAGCACGTGAGCAGTGGATGGGGTCATGGTGACAAGAGGCTGATGGGGTCGACGCTGCAGGAAGGGGGCAGCAGGCTGAAGGAGAATGGCCGAGGGTGAGGGGGTTGGGGTTGACGATAGCTGGTTGCAGGGTCTGGGAGCAAATATGTGCGGAAGAAGACGAGGAAGGGGGTAACAAGTGGTGGAAGAAAAAGAGGAAGGTGTGGCAGGGATCCCTCCGTGGTGATGTGTGACGACTCGGATCCCAGATACCATATATACCCGATAGGACTATCGAATACACCTGATACCGCTTGGAACCCGTGAGGCCTCCCAAGAGTGGGAAAACTCCTAAAGGGATAAAAGGACTGTCGTGTAGTACATTGAAGCCACATAGATATAACAGTAATCAATTAAATTTCATTAGATCGGTTTGCTAAAATAGTTGAAATAAAGTTACTTTTTAATGAACAGTTTAAATTAACACTTATGGGTGCATGCTTCTTCTCAGTTGCTGGATTGATCTCCATTTCAAATTTGACCACTGCAAGGAGGCGCGAACTTCTTCCAGAATCTTCCAACAAAGCCTGCTTTATTACACGGTTGATGCATTGGGCTTTGGTGGGAATGTAGTGAATCGCATTCCTCGACTGAAGAGACACGGAGACTGGCGTACTCACTTCAATACTATGGCACAAGACATGTTTACTCACACGCCGATATGTTTACTCCCTCGCGAGCTTCTCGCAAGATCATCTTCTGCTGCGGAACTTCGACTTATTGGTGCAACCAAATTTATCCTCTACAATGTGCACCAGTGTTATCCACAAATTGGCCTCCCTCGCCATTCTTTTCCCACACTCTCTAACCTCCCTTTGATTAAGGGAAGGGAGCTGGCCACGGAAGGTGATGCAAAGGAGGTGAATGTGATCAAAGCATCATGGAAGTTAAGCATTCCATGGAAGGTGATGGTGCTTGTAGAGGAAGACCGAGAGTTGTGGAGTACTTATGTAACTGAGTTAGGGAAATTGAGGCCCATAGTGCCCAACCCTTGATGTAATCCCTTTGGTTTCAGCTAAACACGGACTTTTGATGCATTGTGTGCGTTTTTCACCCTTCCTTCCCTGCTTCTCTTCTCTTCCTCTCTCTCTCTCTCTTTCTTTTTTTTCTCTCTTTTTTTTGTTGCGAAATGATCGGCCTTGGCCGAAAGTGGTGATCCAAGATGCCCTAACTCACGCAGTGTGGGTCAAGGAGGAGCGTGTTGCTCAGGTGGTACAGTGCAATGCCTGGATAACAAAGCTGGAGGAGGAGGAGCGACGTCACAAGGAGTTGTCCTGAAACGTCCTAGAACTGAGGGTTTTCTCTCCAAACGATGAGGTGAGATAGACTGCGAGAGGGCGAAAAGAGAGAGGGAAAGGAGAGGGGAGGAGTGTGGAACGACATCGAGGCTAGGACGAGAGGAGGGCACTAGAGACCCACGTGGTGGAGCTTCGGTTGATCCTCGGGGTCACGAAGCAGAGGTCGGAGGACGACGAAGAGTGCTACCAGAGGGGAGAAGAGAGTGTGGCGCGTCTCTGTCAGCCGGGCCCTTCCCTATTAGTATCCTCTTCCTTTCCTCAGCAGAGGAGCACCATGCCGCCAAGGCTAGGCAAACGTCGCGTGGTAAGGCGAGCACTGCTTTGCAGAGCTCTATGAGACCTCCTAGGGACATCTGTCTTAGGAGGGAGGAGAGATGACCAAGAGGGTGGTGATGAGACTTGGTGACCTGGTGACTTGTGTGTACACCCGCCCCAAGGACGCGGAGGACCGCTACCGGCGGGGTCGAGAGCGGGCCCAGCGCGAGGGGTACTCCAGGGTTTTCTCGAGCAGTGATTACCTGGTTACTTCTTCCGAGCACCAGAGGAGGGAGGACGTCGAGAGGAGAGCTCGCAGTAGCAGGAGTGGAGCTTCTAGGGGGTGGGGTTAAAATTACCCTCCCTTCGCTGTAGCATGTTTCAAAAATAACAGTGAGCATGTTTTTCATACATATGTATATAAAAGCGGTGGTAGAACATGTAATCTTGTTCAGTGAGGAAACATTGTTGATGTTGACGGATTTCAATCTATTTCACTTAATATAATCTTGCACCTACCGTCATTCAAAATAAAAAACGTGATCATATTACACAAGTATTAAATATGAAAAATGTCACATGATTCAATTTAATAACGTTTACAGACAATGCACATCATACATGGCATCTTATAGTCGACTCCAAATCAAGAACATACATGTATTGAAAGAACACAGATAAAATTTCTAAAAACTTGATACAAGCTGATACAAGGTTTTCTTTAATCAACATCCAACCAAAAGAAGACCACATGCTTTTCATTGTCAACAAATTTTGCACTGATGTGACCGAAAAAACACAAGGAAAAACCTCTCCATTGCGTCTTCTATGATCATTTTGGTCGGCTTGAAATCAGTTGGAACTTAGGAATCAAACTTGGCCATTGTGAACTCTGGGTTACCTGCAAAATGGTTATTTCTCAGTCACAAGAACAATATACTATCACCCACCTGTGTATTATATCATTGTCTGCCTGCAAACAAAATGTTTATTAGTCGGTCACTAGAACAGAATATTATGCATTTTAAGCCATCATTACTTATTAAAATAAACTAAATGATACATTGGGCATCCAAGATGAAGATCATACACAATTAGGTACTGGCACTTTCAAATGCCGGTATGATACTGCAAAGATGGCCTCTCACCACAGGGAGATCCCAAGGTGGACAGTGTCAGAAGCTATCTCAGAAAAGGGAAAGAACCCTTCACAAAATACCTTTTCTATTGGTTAAAATAAACTTAAATGAGTCCTAAGGACCACAAATATCAGTAACATAAAATGTTGTTCAGTCACATTGTAACGACCCGAGAATCCGACTACCGGGAAGGCCCGATAACCCGAGACTCGAACTGTCACCCACGAGCCCGAAGACTCGGAAGGGTTAAAAAGATGGTGTGGAGACTGCACAAGTATCACAAATAATTACAGAAATTAAAACAGTTTATATAATTAAGCAGGAAATTAAATTAACATTTTACATGAAGTCTCATTTGATGATGTCAAATTCTCTCTATCATCTTAAGTCTGCTTGAGTAAAATGAGTAACATGTGTTTGTGTTGAACTTCCTATGAGTGTGTATGTATTGTGTCTGAATTTGCACTTGCTTGAGGTTACATTTGCCTTGATGCATGATGCATGTTAAGTTATCGAGATAAGACGTGATTCTTCACATTCATGCATCCTGTGCTTTCACTCAAAATCAGGTCAAAGCAAGTTTGTCACTGGTCTATGCTCATTCATGCATTTTGTCATATAGATCCAATGCACATTCATGCATTCATAATTACGCAAGTCAATGCATAGTTAACGCACAGTCAATGCAAAGTCATTGCATAGTCAATGCACATTTGTTTGAGTTAATGTGTCATTGGTCTGCATTTCAACTCTAGAGCAGTTCAAGTCAATGCATGTTTAACAAGTATATGCTTAGGTCGATGCATGAACTACCTAGCTTCATAAAGGTCGATGCACGTTGCATAGTGAGGCAAAGGCAAGTCGATGCACATTTGTGTTCTATGCATAAAGGTCGATGCACATCGTCCCTTAGTCTTACTAAGGTGCACATCATCTCTTAGTCTTACTAAGGTCGATGCACATCGTGCTCTAGTAATACTAAGGTCGATGCACATTCTGCCAAAGTCATTCTAAGGTCTGAGCATATATGCTAGTGTGCATTACAAGGTCAAAGCACCTTTACAGTAGAGGTCGGAGCACATGTTCATTGTTGCATGCGAAGGTCAATGCTAGTTTGCATTATGGCTATACCTAGTCTGTAGACATCTACCTTGTGCCTATACAAGGTCGGTGCACATCTGCATTGTGCTTATAGAAGGTCTATGCATATCTGTATTGAGCATATAGAAAGGTTTGTGCACATGTCCCTTGTGCAAAGCAAGGTCGATGCACACTGTGTCCTATGCAAAGCAAGGCCTACGCATATACATTGCCTAGGTCTGTGCACATGCACTGTCCAGGTCTATGCACATTTACATTTAGCATTGTCAAGTCTATGCACGTACTATAGCATGCACCTTTAAAGTCTGAGCACATGCATTCTAGTTAGCACACATTCATACTTAAGGTCTGAGCACCTTCTCTAGGGTCGGTGCACATGAACAATGTGTTTGCAAGAAGACTGAGCATGTTCATTCTCCAAGTCGGAGCATATGCATAAAAACCTAGATATGCAGGTCAGAGCACTTTCATCCAAGGTCTAAGCACATGCATATGATTTGTTCATTTGAGTCAGTGCACATGCTTACTCCATGCTTTCTCAAGTCTGTGCATTATTTATTTCTCTCTCAGCAAGAATTTAAATAAATTGAAATCCCGTGACCAACAATAGCGAATCCACGAGATCTGGAATATTTCTGTGGGCCCTTTGAGTTAGAGGCGGTTAAGATGGGAATCTTCAGCTCAATTTGGTCCCCAGAGAATATTCTTCCACGTGCTCATTGAGTTCATCATCAAATAATTTAATCCACGTGCGAGTGAATGGCTTGATTTGGGGATTTTACTTCGCTGCCGGTTTAACTCGACTTGAGCCTTTGTCAAGTCGGCTTAAATTTGATCCCGGGTGAAGGCAGCTTCTGGAAGAGACCTTAAGTCGACTTGTCTGAGACTCAAGTCGACTTGAGGTCAGTCACCTCATGAACTAGCTTCTGGATTGCCAGGCAACTCGAGTTGGCTGAACTTAAACTCGAGTTGGAGTAGTCTCCTGAACAATGTGGCTTCTGTGAACAGGCCATAACTCGACTTGATGAGGACAAAACTTGAGTTGGGATTGAATTTAGTCTTGGCAGTAGCTACAAAAGACATTCAAATGGTTTCCTTTGCACTTCAAAGATATTTCACCTCTTTGTTGTATTATCTTCCTACTAAGCTTGAGTTCTTTGGATTCATGCCTTCTTGTGCTTGGCATACTTTGGGCTCTTGTACCTGTTCAGCATAAACACTTAGTATCCACTTAATTATTCACTCAATGGTATATAGCTTGACATCATCAAAATCTGGGGCACAACATTCTCCCCCTTTTTGATAATGACAACTATATATCATTGTGCATTGAATTGTTATGGTGCTCTAGTGTTATGGGTATGAGTTCACTTAATAGATGATGCAATAAAGTCATTGAACATTCACATCCTAACCATATAGACTCATACATGCCAATCAAAGATACATTCAGATTCACATCCAAACTGTAAATTCATTCTTCATGCCATTCAATAAAAAGAAATACCGCCCGGTCACCTCCAACCAACCTCCCCTTGGCACCTCTGTCCCATTCCCCCCAAGCACCTCCAACCAAGCGGAAGCCCCACTTATAACCGGACCTAGGTCCACACCCCGGCCGAGAAACGAGGAGCGAGTCCACCCCGTGGCCCCTACTCCAACGTACACCTTTGCCGAGCTCTTAAAAATCTTTACGGACCGGTTGGATAGGATGGAAAGGACACATGCTCCTTCACCACCCGTGAGTGCTCCCTTTCTATCCTCCACTTCCGACCCTCATCCGGAGCCATCATATTTGGAGCCACCAAAACCCGAGCCACCCGCATTTCTAATGGGTACGCTTTTCATCGCCGAGCCGAACCTCCAAGGGTCCAGGGATGCCCACTCTCATGGGCGGCCAGCACGCCGGGGGCGTGGGATGTAATGGTTCTCTCGCAACTCACCCGCGGTAGTCACTCAAATATCATCGAAGTCAGGATCGGGCACTCTCTCACCACCGACGGAGCAATCAAATGCAATACTAAACTAAGCAAAGAAATCCCAGCAATGAGAAGTGTTCAAGAGCTCACCTGATCAGTGTGAATACACCGATCCCGACCGGAGACGAGGGTGAGTGGGGAGGCGTGGGTATGCACCCGCTCACCGCACCGGTGTCGCTTCGACCTGCTCAAGCTATTACAACACTACACCTCTCGCAGGAGGGGGATCTTGGGGTGTGGGTTAAATTACTTACACCCAAAACTACCTCCACGTAGGGAGGGACCTTCAGTCGGCCAAGCGGGGAGGGAAAGAATAGAGTGAGGAGTTTCAATGAACGGCGGGGTCGGTTCTACCCTCTTTCTAGAACAAGGGATAGGTAGATGATGTCGGTGCCGCTGTGACCACTCCCGAAGTCAATTTTTGACGAAACCAGTGGCCAACTCCTCGTAATTGGACCAGGGTCTTGGATGATTTTTATAGAATTTTTAGGTTGTCGGTGCCAGTTGAGGAAGAGCCACGAACAGGATCTCTGCTTTCTAGTTTTGACTGCTATAGAGCCACAGCAGCAGGAAGTTGAGGCCGCCATGAACACTCCCAGACTCAGAATCGAGTGTGGCTAGAGTCGATGGAATCGTTGTCATGTCTACTTCGAAACGTGGCCCACAGGAACAGCATCAGATGTCAGAGTTGACCGGAGCAGCCCAAACAGTGATAGGTGATCTGTTAAGTCCAAGAGGGGAAAGAACAGCGCCCCCTGGGGAGAAAAATGAGGAATCACTGCTCCAGAGGCCGAATGTAGTTCCGCTTCTTGGTGATGGAAGAAAACCCGTTGTATAAGGTCCCAGCCAAATATTGCCTCCAGATCTTTAGGTGACTGGTCGCAGCAGCTCCAGCAAACAGCCTCAGGTTGGCAGTCGGGATGGAGTCACGCAGTCGGGGGAGATCGACTGCTTCGGGCAGTCACAAGCTCAGGTTGGGGTGAGACGACTGCCGTTGTGAAGAAGACTCAGAGACGCTTCAAATGGTACCACTTGGGCATCCTGAGACATCGGGATGAAGTCGCAGTCACCTCTACAAGTCACTGGTGCACTGCTACCTATGAACTGGGAACTACAGGTTGAAGAGGGGAGGTGGGGAATGAGGTAAATGGGAGGGGAAAGGGGGTGGATGAGTGTGGGGGAGAGTGCAGACGGGGAGGGGAGCATGTGAGGAAGGACAGCCGGAGGGTGGGAGAGAAAGAGAGAGGGTGAGAGAGTGCGTGAGGGGCAAGAGAGAGGGAGAGGGAGTAAGAGAGGGAGCTCGACTGTGGGAGGCTGGGAGCACTGGGAGCCCCTGTTCCACAGTGTCAGACTGTCTGCGGGACTGTGGGTTGCGGTGCAGCGGTGCCCCTGTTCCAAATAGGGGCACCGTAACCGCATTGCGGTTGAGAGAGAGAGACAGGGAGAGAGAAGAAGTTGGAGAGAGATTGTAGGGGATGCTACGGGCATGGTGGGGGAGAGAAAAAACTCAGCCTGTTCATGGTTCTGCTACGGGCATGATGGTCCGGTGGATGCTAAGTTTGCAAACAAGATCGATGGTAGGGGATACTTATATATGTGATCAGATTTACCTGTGACGTACGTGCCAGAGGGAATGGAGTGGCCGGAGGTGCACGGCTGGCAGAGCTGACGGTGGGGAGCAGCACCGGCTGGAGGACATGACATCGGCGTGGACCGTGGAGGACGGTGTGGCTCTGGAGATGCTGGCAGAGGGTGGCTCAGGTCCCGGGCTCCTCGCAGCTACGGCTGGTGGAACGGCAAGCAGTCGAACGACTGGACCACCCGCCACCGCCGGTGGAGGTGACTGGTGAGGGATGTCGACAGAACGATGTGGACCACCCGTCGTCGCCGATGAAGGTGGTGAGGGAGGCCGCTCGAGTGGAAGGAGGCCGTTGGACCACCCACCGCCACCGGTCGCCGGCACAGACACTGGTCGTCGCCTCGTCGGGGTCGCCTTTGCCAACTGCTGTTAGCTTGCTAGTGTGGCCGCTTCGTCAAGGCTCAAAAGATGGTTAATCTTATAGGGAACACGGAGATAGGAGATGAAGTGTACATGATATATTGAGCAGGCTGATACAATTTCCTATCAAACTTTGCCCATTATGTGAGTACTCACGGAGATAGGAGATGAAGTGTGTATTATGTGAAGTTGTGAACTGTGAACTGTGAAGCATGGGAGACATCGAGACACGGAGAGTCGGCGAACTCACGGAGATAGGAGAGTCCAACGACTCTTCGTCTCCTACAAAGGCCCTTCGTCTCCTGCCCAAGATAAAATGACCATTTATTATCATAAATGGCGCTTCGGTCACTGCAAGTCTTCAATCCTCCGATTCTCCATTTCTCAATGTCTCATTGATGTTCTCACATTTTTTATTAAAAATAAAATTATAAAATTTATGTATAATCGTGTAAAAAATATCATGTTTATATTCGATCGGATAATATTCGGACATAATGTGTGTGTGGAGTCATGCATGAAACCTAGGGTCATTAAGGATTCCCTTGATTGTCATCATCAAAACCAGTTGTCATCATCAAAACCAGAGGGACATGGGACAACACAAATAAGGATCTGGAGCATCACAACCCTCCCCCCTTAAAAGAATTTCATCCTTGAAATTTAGGACAAGCACCCGACCACAAGGGGGGAATGCCGGAGTCAACTGACAACACTGTTAGAGCCCCAACCCGAGAGGTCGAGAGATGAGAGAGAAATGAGAGAGAGAAGGGAGGGTGAGAAATGAGAGGGGAGAGAGAGGGTTGAGGTTTAAATAGACAGAAAATTAGGAATTTTCCTAATTTTTGAAAATCTGTATTTTCATAAAAATACCAGAAATTAGAAAATTACGTTTCCGCTATCCTCGGAACGCACCGATCGCAACGGTACCACTCACGCTTGGGTGAACGGCCCGGTTCACCCGCAGCGGAGTTCCGCAGGATTTGCCAAAATCCGTACGCGAAAATCGAAAAAATACGCAGAAAAGACCGTGAAACGCCTCCGGACCTCCGAAATAACTCCGGATTGCGCCGATCCAGATCCGAAAGATGTCCGAAACGTAATTTCGGACACAACGGAGTCGGACACTCCGAGAAAACAGATTCGAGACCCAAAAAATAGGATTCGAGATACCCAAAAGGAACCCGATAAGACCCAATAAGGATCCGAGGCATCACAGCCCTCCCCCCTTAAAAGAATTTCGTCCTCAAAATTCAGGACATGCACCAAGCGACAAGAGGAGAACACCGGAACCAACTGATAACGCTGTCAGGGCCCCAACTAAATCTCGATATTCGTAAAAGTCACGATCCTGAGGGACGTGGCCAGATAATGATCACGGACAACGCCTTGCTCATAACCCAAAACACATCGAGCAGCAAGGCATGAACATGCAAGAAGCACAAGTCTACCGTCACCTCAGCCAATCACGAAAATCAACCACGACACCGCAGACACCACAACATTCACAGAGAAAATACACTCCTCACCACGGAGTCCAACACCGGTCAACACCCACGCTCGGTGGACCAACCAAATGGCAGCTTCACAACTCGCTGACCGATCTCACACCCTGCACCAAGGACAACCAACACTGAGCTTCCCCCAGCTCACACCTGGCAAGCCGACCACTTACAACAGCACCGGACCAACTCTTGCCAGAAGACAACTCCTAACAAACCCCAAATCCAATCCGGGAAAAGCACACCTTATAATCGGCCACCCATGGCCCCGTTGGTATACGACTCGCGCCATTCTGGACACACAATGCAAGGTCCTAGGACTTAGGCTTGATAGAGACAAGTCTAAACTTGCTCTGATACCAATTGATGTGAAACGACCTCGGACCTATCTTGCAAGCACAATCCGCAACCCGATCGGACCAATAGTGACGGTGACTCACTCGACGCTCAACCAAAACCTGGGGTGACTCGGCGATGCCGAGTGGAGGTCGTAAGGGCTGGTACCTTGCTAGTAGAGGGCCAGCAAGACCAGAGGGTCTCCCCAAAGTGTACGGCAAGTCTAATTCTAGAGGCTGACCCAGTGCCGAGGGCATGGGTAATCACTCACTCCCACGGTGGTCACTCGGAAGTCTGGGACTTGCAAGATCAGGCACTCTCTCTCACCGGCCAGCATGACTAAGAGCTAATATTGACTGAAATGCACTGAAATAAGAGCAATGGAAGAATGTTTACTTGACCGATTTGAAGAAATCGGCCCCGACCGGAGACATGGGTGAATGGGGAAGCGTGGGGTTTACCCTACGTCACGACGAGGAAGCTTCAACCTACTCAAACATTTACACCACTACGCCTCATACAGGAGGGGGATCTTGGGGTGGGGGTTAATTTATTACAACAAAAACTACCTCCACGCAGGGAGGGGCCTTCAGCCGGCCAAGCGTGGAGGGGATGAAAAGGGTGAGGAGCTTCAACGGCCGGCGAGGTCGGTTCTATCCTCTTTCTAGAACAGGGGACAGGGAGGCAGTGTCGATGCCGCTGTGACCATTCCCGAACTCGATTTTTGACGAAACCAGAGACCAACTCCTCGTAATTGGACTAGGCTCTTGACTGATTTTTTTGGAATTCCCAGGTTGTCAGTGCCGGTCGGGGAAGAGCTACGAACAGGGTCTCTGCTTCCTGGTTCTGACTACTATAGAGCCATAGTAGTAGGAAGTTGAGGCCGCCACGAACACTCTCGGACTCATAATCGAGCATGGTAGGAAGCGTTGGAACCGTTGATGAGTCACCATCGAAACGAGATCCACGAGGATGCCAGATGATGTCGAGGTAGGCCAGGGCAGTCGAAAGAGTGACAGGATGTCTGTTCAGCCCAAGAGGGGACAGAACAGCACACCCTGGGGAGAAAATTAAGAAGTTGCTGCTCCGATCGCCGAATGGAGTCCCGCTTCTTAGATAGGGAAGAAGACTCATTGTATAAGGTCTCGGTCGAACCCCGCCTTCAGATCTTCAGGTGAGCAAGCGTGGTAGCTTCTACAAGCCGCCTCTTGATGCTAATCAGAACCCTTCTGCACAGTCGGAGTAGATTGCTTGCCCCGGACAGCGGCCATCCAGTGCGCATGGCACTTCTGATTTTCCTTTAGCTTCTTGTATCGGGCCTAGTGGTTCTAAATGTCCCCATGGGATATGCTCATTGGTGAAGGTTGTGGGAGCCTCAGACACTTCTTCAGGGAATTGGTGGTATAAAGATACCATGTTGACTCCGCTCTTCAGATCAGGCAGCTCGTGTGGGCATGGAGGTTCCACATTATGTTCATCCATCTACAGTTATCCATTCCTGATCTGAATTTCAATGATGTTTTTAAATACATAACACTCTTCAATGGGGGTGCCCAAGTGCCTGATGGTATGGGCAGAATCGGGGATCATCTTTTCTTCGGGCATCACCGGGTCTCTTTGTCTCCAATAGAGTGATTTTGTTGTGTTGAGTAGCCCATTCGAACAGGATTCGGGTTATCTCCTTAGGAAAGGAATAAGGTTTGTTCATCTTGGCTAGCAAGGAGGGGCCATCCTGCCACTCAGCCGGTTTGACAGGTGGAGGGTGGGCAACCCTTTCATCTTTTTGCCGCTCGAACACCTTGAAGTCAATTGTATGAACTTCCCTAGGCTTGGGCCTTCTATCAGTTGCTTTGGCCTTTTGACTTGCAGCAGCAGGGGCAGATGAACCACTGGAGAGGAAGGCTTTGATCTCCGCCACAACATTGTTTAATCGGTCGAAAGACCTTATTTCAATTCTGATCATCTTTTTGAGGATCTCCCGCCTCAAGTTTTGTTTGCATATTTACACTACATCTTCTTGATGTGGCGGATGCCTGCATCACATGCTGAGGTTCTGCCATCTTTTAATATACTCCAAGGCTGTTTCATCATTCTTCTGCTTGGAGGCATACAGCTCGGCCATGGTGACCTCTCTTTTGGCAACATGGAATCGTTCCTGGAACTTCTGTTGCATATCTGGGAAATCACTAATAGATCCGGCTAGTAGATTTGAGTACCATTCGAAGGCAAGGACCGTGAGCGAGGCCCCGAAGAACTTCAATAGGGAGGATTCTTCCATGTCTAGGTCACCCATCACATTGATATAGTGTGCTATATGTTATTTCGGTGAGTCTTGCCCATTGAATTTATCAAACTTTGGTGGCTTACTGATGCCAACATGCAGTTTCTTGAAAGCATGGTGAACCGGATATGACACCTTGTAAACATCGAACAAGGCATGATCACCCTTGCCTCTATTAGTTAGCTTCTCTTCAATCATTTGCTCTATAATTAATTTGTTCATCATTGCCGGGTCAACCGGACTTGGGCATAGTCGAGCTTGCTGCATCTATAGGATCATTGGCATTGTTGGTTGATCTGCATCCACAATACCCTGATGATGCAGAGCAGATTGTAGTAGTGGGGTCATGCCCCCATTGAAATTAGGTGCCAGTTGGGAGGCCATCATCAGAGGAGGAGCTTTGAATTCATTAGCACCTCGTTGTGAGGTTTCAGGGAGAGCTTTAGTTTGTCTCGAGGTTGTGGGATTTGTGCTCAGCTCGCTGAGCTGCCTTCTCAGCATCTGAGTTTCTTGTTGATATCTTCGTAGCATCATCATCATAGTAGCTAGATCGGGCATAGAGGATCCAAAAGCATGACCATACCCTTCTGATGGCATATCTAAAGAGGGCGCTAATCTCTCGCTGTCGTCTTCAGCGGTGATCACATTTGCAGTCATCGCGATTAGATCCATGCCCGTTTCTTCAGCGCGAGCTTGTGTTATCTCGGCTGCGGCCTCCATAGATGACCCGTGGCAATCGGTCACTCCAGCCGTGTTATAGGTGAATATCCGGAGATGCCTACTTCACCGCATTATCATAGATTTCAAGGATCACCGCGTTGTGAGAGAGGTGTCCCGAAGGTCGCGGTAGTGCCCCCAGATGACTCACGTAGTATCATTTTTTCCTTTGACGGGGCGTATCATATATTGCGGCACTTTAGCTGGTGATAGAGACTTGTAAGTGCAACGGCCTTGTAAGGTTACCCTACCGTGCTTCTTATTATGAGAGTAGATATTCACTCGTTAAACGCAACCTGCGGGTGTTCATTTAGGATGCAGTAGGGCTGGCATCTTAGTCTGCTCTTCTTGTTCTTCTGTTCTTCTTACGGGTCTATCGATCAAGGCAGACCTTAGCGTAGTTGAAATCAGGGCCCGTGGTTGCTTGGGCACCTGTGTTTGCTCACATTTGGCTGGCTTTGGGGCCAACCCGCCCTTCATCTTGGACTCAGAGTGATCCATCTTGCACTGGGCCGACACCTGGAAGGTATTGCACACCGGCACCATTGAAATAAATTTGTTGGGTGTAATCATGGCCTGTCGGCCATTCAGAAACACTCAGACGCTTTCGATGAGTACAGATTTGCCCGAAGTAGATAGCCGACTTTGCAATGTACCGGGGTTCTTCTTGGCTACCCTCCTGGCAGTCGGTGTGCGCTTTCAATTGGCAGACGCACAGGAATCAATGTGGTAGACATGGCAGCCCACTGTAGTAGCCTCAGTCAGGGTCATGTCGGTAATGGTGACTGATTCCATCTCCTAGACATGCAAGAGCTCCACGAATGTGACCCCTAAGAAGTTGGGGAAGTCGACGACTGGCGGGAAACTACTAAACTGGATCAGCATCGCCAAATAGCCATGGGTGGGATGGCTAGCGACAACAAGGGGTCCGAACGACACGGCCATCGTATTTGTCAAAAGGTAATCTGCCAGATCAGATCAAACAGTTAGAATTTTAAGAAGAGCCCATCAGGCCCCTAATCCTGGCAAGGAGATGAAGGGAGGTTCAGTCCCACCGGGCGTGCCAGACTTGTGGACGCACTTTCGGAACACTTCTTTTGTTCATTTGTTTGTTTATCCGTTCATTCGTTTATTCGTATGTTCATTCGTTCATTCGGTTTATTAGTGTCAGGGCATGCCAGTCACCTAGGTGGCGATTTATTCAGACTTCAAGGAAGTCATAGGTGCGCTTGATCTGACTAGTCAGACGATTGTGTGTATCGTGTCAGGACTGAGAATCTATCGTACCATAAAGGTTATGACATTAATTACATCCCCTCGGAGAGGGAAAAATCCTTGATTGATTGTTAGGAAAAGGGGCCCTACGGCCTAAAATTCATAACAACAAAAGCAAGAGTGAAATCTCAGATTGCATTTAAACAAACCCGCATTGGGGCGTGAATGTTCATAGATACATATATGTCGGTCACTTGCGGACCATTTCTTGTTCGGATAGAAATTCGTATTTGTAGCATCGAAGATAGCGATAAAACTGTACAAATGTCTGCCGCAAACATGGCAAGTTTAATGCGGAGGTAGGAATAGATCCCGATAGAGGTGGGTCGAGTTAACAAGCTATTGGCCTGAGATGAGTTCGGATCATGGCCATATCGGGGCTCTCGAGGTCCACGTCCGATGCCATGGGACATCGTTGCTTTTCTCTTCGCACACAGTCCGGGGAAGTGAAGGTCCCAAGGTATGCGCGGTTATAGCATTTTTTTATTATCGTTGTTCCAATTGTTAAACTTCGTTATTTGTTTACACGCAGGTGGCTCATGTTCTTTTATTTTGTTTATTGGTTTCATGTCTTTTCTTTTATTTGGTTAATTATACTTATTAAAACCCACTTAAATCTTTAAAGTGAAATCTTAAAAATATTGCGTCCATCACAACTTGAGTGAATCATTTGTTTATTTGGGTGATTTCTGTCTCTCTCTTGCTAGCTTATAACATTATTTTTTTCATAAGATGCAACTTCGTTCAGGTAAAATTGTCAAAATGGTGAACTATGATTATGCATATGATGACTATGAGGAGGACCTTTTTGCACCCTCGAATGAGGACTATGCTCTACATTCTACCCACCATGAGGGGGGCTACGCTCCACTGCATCCTCACCCTCATCACTCTCAAGTTCACGTGGTAGATACCACGGCCCAAGAGGGTCAACTACCTTCCCAAGTCCAACCTACCACACATGATTCATCCGGGGTTGCTTCCCCGTCTCTTAATGTTCAAGATCTAATCCAAGCCCTGTCTCAGCTAGATGACTTGCAAAGACAGGCCATTCAAGACGCTTTAAAAGGGAAATCTATCCCTTCTTCCTCCAATCCTCCACCAGCCGTGGGTAGTCATTCCCCTTTGCATGGCCAGGCGGCCTCTCAAAATGCTCATTCCCGTCCTGCCACCCCTGTCTTGGTCACGCTGGTTCAGCTAGCAAGTCACTCAGTGGCTAGGCCTCAATACCCCCCACCTCCTCAAATTCTAAGGAGGCCTATACCAAGCACATATCCCTCCTATCCGGCACAGGTCTAGTCTGACCCCAATACCATCCTCCTCCAGAAGATTGCTAATATGGAGGAGCAACTGAAGAAAGTCACTACACCAAAAAATGCTCCCGAGATAGCTCTCCCCACTCTGCCGGTGTTCCACTTACCACCATCGAAAATGCCAAATTTTCAGCGTTATAACGGGACGGGCAACCTATTTATTCATTTAAAAGATTTCATGTATGAAACGTCCTTCTGGCAAGATAATAAAATATCTTTGGCATACTTGTTTAGAAGGTCACTGGACGGCCAAGCACTAGAATGGTTTTATTCTCTGGAACCGACAGAAGCTAGTGATTTTGACATAGTCCAGAGAAAGTTCCTACAGAAGTACAAGGACCGTGTTGGCCCTTCTCTGTCCATGACTGACCTGGTTGCTGAAAAGATGAAGCCCGAGGAGGACTTCATATTATTTGCCGATAGATGGAGAACAATGGCCGAAAAGTTGAAAGACGCATTGTCGAAAACGAAACAAGTAAAATTGATAATTGCTAATGCAACTCCCCAGTTCCGGCATATCTTGGCCATGAACAAATTGACCACCATGGAGGAGCTATATGAAAGGGCTCGCTATATACAAACTCAGATATTGCAAACTGGTTCCACAGGATGATGATACCTCCTGCCCTTCCCATAGTCGGGAGGGCCACCTCCTTCGATAGTGCCACACCCCCTTCGATAGTCTGGCACCTCCAATTTTCCTCGTGATCACTTCTCCATCTCCCTCACATTTGGACTCAT
Organism: Amorphophallus titanum; assembly: GCA_024336825.1. Taxonomy (NCBI): domain Eukaryota; kingdom Viridiplantae; phylum Streptophyta; class Magnoliopsida; order Alismatales; family Araceae; genus Amorphophallus; species Amorphophallus titanum. The sequence continues at coordinate 5,071 of JANBPO010005507.1, read as the reverse complement.
GCAAATAAAGAATGTCTATTTTGCATCTTCTTACTAGCTCCCTCACTACCCTCCTCTTCGCTCCCCCATAGATCTCTCTCACATTCCTTGAAACAATCTTTATAGATACACAAGAGTGATCCTTCCCTCCTCTCTGCTCTCACTCACCCTCTTCTGCGATTTCCCTCCCTCGGCTTCCCTCCCTCGCCATGCTTATCAACTACCTTTTTTGTACCTTGATGAACACCCCTCTCAGGTCTCTCCCCAGGCTCACAAAAGACATCCACACTTTGTTTGCCAACTCTTTGACTTGCTCCTCTGTCAATCTCTCCATTGCTCCCACCCTATGTAGTCCGAGACGAGAGGAGACTAAGGTGACCAAGGGATCACTTCATGCCTTAGACGTTTAGGCAATGGCTTAGGCGTTTGAGGTGAGATTTTATTAAAATAATATATATAATTCAGAAATCCTTCTCTCTCTCTCCCTGTCGAGCTCCTCTCTCTCCCTCTCTCTCTATCTCTCTCTTCCGCTCTCTCTCTCTCACCGAGGGAACCCCCTCTCTCTCTTCTCTCTCTCTCTCTCTCTCTTTCTCTCTCCACCCACTCACGCTAGTAAGAGTATATGTATATATATTATTATTAATAATAAACCCCCCTCTCACCCACTCTCTACCCCGTCCCCTCCCTCTATCTCTCTTTCTCTCCCTATATAACATATATCTACATATATAGATATATTAGTATTATTAATAACTCCCTCCCCCCTCTCACCTATTCTCTCTCTACCCCTCACATATTCATTATACTTTCATTTAAATTTTCTTTGTTGATATATATTGCCCTTAAGTCCTAACTCCCCTCTCTGCTTCCATTGTTCTCCCTATATGTTTTATTATTATTTTTAAGCCCTCCTTGTCTTCTACCATATCTCACCCGTTACTATTATTATTACTATTATATTCACATATACGTTATGTCTTTAAAAAAATCAAAAAAAAATTAAAAAAAGAGAGTTCTCTCTCCCTTTCTCTCTCACGGTGTGGTGGATTTTCCTCTCCGGTCCGGAAAGCCTTGCCGCGTCCCCGGACGTTCGAGCACGCACGAGGAGGGCCGTTCCGGCACGCCATCCGCCCACGCCGTCATCGTCCTGGAGGAGCTCCCGTCAAAGCCCGTCGATAGCCACGGCGGGAGGGGCGTGGGAGCCGGTCAGGCAAGATGGAGCTTCCAGGCATGCTCGGACAGGGCCGCCAATGTATTAGGAGGGGGGCACAATGCGCGGCCTGATCAGAGGGATTGACACCGATGTTGTGTTCCCAGATCGGTGACCGATAGGGAGCATCACAGCAGCCGGTAGAGTGCAGGTGGTGGCTGGCTGGGTGCACCATGGTGGCATTGTTGCTGTTGCCTTGATGGCTGGCGAGATAGGCTCGGGCTGCAGAGAACGTCGCCGGCTTGCTCCCAGGCCGATGAAGACGACGTGGGGGTGATGGACGCGATGGACGCCGGGTGCACCGCGGAGGGACTGCTGGCACGAAGGCGTTGGTGGCTGTGGTAGAAGGGTCCCGCGACGAAGATGGCAGCCGATGTGTGCTTCACAGGTGGTGCAGTCACTATCGGAGGAAGATTGGAGTGTGTAGGGGAGCTAGGTAGGGCGGCACCGCGACTGGTAGGGTCGGGGCAGAGACGGGCTCGCGGTAGATAGGGGGGGAGGAACTGTCTTCTCTAGCGGGATGCATGCGTTCTTAGAGCGGTGGTCCTACGGTGGCTGGCACCCGATGATGGCCGCGACGGTCCAGCGAAGGTGGCTGGTGTGCCGGCGACGGGCCTGTTTTGGATTGGCGGGTGCTGACCCGCGCTCACCTGCATGGCAGAGTGTAGTGGTGTTTGACGGTGCGAGCTCCTCCTTTCTGCTGCCAAACTGGGTGTGGTGTGGCGGTGGCCAGCAGGGGGAGGGAAGACAATGAGCAGACTACTGTCGATGCAGGTATGTCAAAGGGGTCACCGACGGGAGGGACAGGCTGAGCGGCGACAGTGTATGTGGACGGTGGCAGCGGCGACGTTGCAAGCTGGGGAGAGGGGCGGTCGCATGGGAGGGGCGAGCACCGTACTCGGACGCAGACGATGGCTTGTGGGCGCTCGGAGCCGCTGGGAACGTCGCCGACGTGGTCGCATGTAGTGGAGATGGGTAGGTCACGTTGTGGTTGGCAGGGCGATGTCAGCGGCGGCCTTGCGGTAGTTGGACGGTGGGGGACTGGTTTCTTCGACAGGGTAGGTGCATGGCGAGGAGCAGATCACATTGGGGGGGGTTGCGGGTGAAGGGTGCAGTGCAGGGGAACATAGGTGGGGTGGGAACGGGGAGAGGGGCAGCGGCCTGTGCTTGGGGTTTTTGAGTGATTAGCAGAGGAAGACGAAGAGGAGGTGGGGGTGGCAGTCGGTGGTGCTGGCCATTGCAGAAGAAGTTAGAGGGAGAGGGGGAGATAAAGGTCCGACTCGACGCAAGGGGCTACCTTCCGGATCGGCGTAACCGAACCTTCCGAGTAACGTCTTTTGATATACCAGAAAATTAGGATGCAATGCAAACTAAAAACACACTTTATTTTTATTTTTTTAAAATAATGATGAACCTAGACTTGACTTAGACCGTGCAAGACTCGTACTATGACTACCCTAGACTCGACTCGCTCTGATACCAAACTGATGCGGGACGGACAGGGAGACCGACTCTATGTGATGTGGACCTCAGACTCTAAATGGAGATGCGACCAGCAATAGACGAGCATGAGAGACACTAGGCCCGACACTAAGAGCTCCTAAGGGCTATACGCCGCTAACAGAAATGCAAGCTCACTCGTCATCCCAAGCGAGGGAAATGCGGATCGTGCGCGGTTGAGGAACCGACAGAGTTCAAGGGTAGTCGACTCACTTTCAGACTCGGATCGAGTCACGGGATGGGTCACTCTCACACTTACAGTGGTGACATGGACTCATGGGCTAGGATCCTATGCTCTCGCAGTGGCATATGACCATATACTAGCTAAGCAAATGAACGCCAAGAAGTTAGGATCGTTATCTCCATGCTCCCAGCGTGGGGAAGACAACCCCAGCCAATCTCGGACTCCCGGTTAACAAAATTTTATAGTGGTACAAACATTTGACCCACTCCACGTAGGGAGATAATAGGTCACATGTGGGGCCCGGGAGTCACGACGATCAGGTTGACGGGCAGCATCTTGATGGCATCCCGGCAGTGCCGAACCCGCGTTTTGGTGATGTCCGGACGACGGGATCTACGGGTCCATGGGTCCCACGGACCGCTCAGCCCTCCAAATCTGCTGGGATGGGTCCCGCTGTTATGGGAACCCCTAGTGACGTGTTCCCCAGGATGGCGGTCGGTCGGAAACACCGGTCGGAGGCCGATCGGCTCCGATCTCCAAGCTTTGGAGATGCTGCTCACGGATCTGCAAGTTCTATTTTAGGCGCGCACTCCGGCGAGATTGGCTACTGCGATCAATCCAGATGTCGGATCGAAGCACAGAAGGTACCATTAGAAAGCTACTTCGAAGCACTTCGATCTAAGACTAGAGAGACAAACTGGATCTGCACGGATCTAGCCTTGATCTATTTTTGAAGTTACTATTGGACAGTGAGTGAAATCTCAGAGTAGCAGGGAAGTTTCCTGAGAACCGCCATTGACCACAGGGTAAACCTCGGATCTGGAGATTGGGCTCTTTAGAAAAGTTGTAGAGATCGAGTAAGGAAGACAAGGGTATTTTTTGTGTGAGTTTTAGGACATAAAATTCCACGTCCATTTTTAATGGCCCTAGCTCGGCCTTCACAGTCACGACCCCGTGACAAGCTCGCCTAGAGTTATCGTATGCGGCGATTGTAGTTGGTGTTGGCTTGATCATGTCCTCTGAAATATTGCAGGCACGCAACGTACTGAGCAGACACACATTGATAGAAGCTCCTGTGTCCACTAGGGCTGACTCCACTGCCACTTTGTTCAAGGAAATAGTGATGCAGAGTGGCATCTGGCGTGCCTCGTGGGGTGCTAACTCCATCTCAGAGAATGAAATAGCAGGACCCCTGGTGATCGTAGCCAATACTGATGGTAAACTGTCTGTCGCCACATCCTCGCTTACCATGACTTTCTGCAGAAACGCCCTGAGGGCGTCTTGATGAAGCGTGGATCTCCTGATCAACTCCAGGATTGATATTTTAGCCGGCATCTGGTCTAAGTGCTGCAATAAATCATAGCTCGAACCCGGCATGGGGTCGACTTCTTCGGACTCAACTGGGTGAGAAGGGACTGGAGGAATGGGTGCAGGTGCACCGGTGGAGGGATAACTCCTTTGAAAAAGGCACCAGCTCCTGAGGGCTAAAATTTACGCCGGTACGGCGACTGATGGACTCCCGACCAGCCCGGTAGGGTAGGTGGATGGGTTTGAAGTGGTGGGAGTAGAAATGGAAGAAGTGATGGGGATGGTCGGCCTAACGGGCGACGGTGAGGGTATGAGTGGTGGGGGTTGAAGCGGAGCGGGAGTGACGGGAGCATAGTGAAGTGGAGGGGTAGTGATGAGAGGCGATGGTGCGGGATTTGGCGGAATGGTAGGCAGGGTAGTGGAGGGAACAGCAGGTGGAGTAGTGGTCCAGGTGGTGGCAGGTTGAAGGACGGAGGGAACATGGGTGTGGTGGAAGGCTAGCAAATGCGCGGGAGTCTCATCATCAAATAACCACCCAGCGTTAGGGGCTGGGCGGTGAACTATGTTGACTTGGGCCGGTGCCGGCGGCTGCTGCTGCTGTTATGGAGTAGGGGCATGCTCAGGCATGGGATTCTGGTGAATCCCGAGGTCTTGCTGTTGCTGCGATTGTTGCGGAGGGGGACGTTGCTACTGCTGTTGGAACTGCTGTTGTTGCGCCGCCTACTGCGGCCTGGCTTGTCTCCTTCTTTCTTTAATGTCTTCAATTAGCCTATGCATCTGGGCCCAATCAATCCTGTGGCCCTCATGTAAATCGTACACCAAATCTCTGAACTGGTAGCATCTCTCAATAGTGTGCCCGGGTTGCCGATGGTATACACAATACCTAGATT
>JANBPO010005484.1:0-35339 GCA_024336825.1 Amorphophallus titanum | reverse complement strand
ATGATGTTCTTGGACTTGTATTGGGGAAATATTGAGATATTCACTCGTGAAGAAAGAACAAGAGATGGTGAACCCCACAAAACCCCCCCAGCCGATGGTGAAGTCCCGCACAAACTCTTCGTCACCTGGGTCCTGGGAGGCCTCCCCAAAATTCCCTTTGCCTTTTCTACTCTCTCTCTCTCTCTCTCTCGCACGTCGGCGCGCCGTGCGAATGTTGCCTTTATTAGTCCTTGACATTCTCCACTGTATTTAGTGGGAACCAATGGAGAAAGGAAGCATGAGGCTGAGTCTTAGAGCAAGCCCAGGTGGGTTTTCTCAGCCTCAGATGCTGGGGAGATCGGAGGAAGGGAGTTGAAGAGGGCAGGTTCTGCTGGGAGCCAAGAGTATCTCGCCCACGCGTCTTGTCTTCTGTGATCTTCCCGGTAGGAATCGGCAGTCCTTTGTGCATCTGCTGTCATCAAAGAGCCGTCTTGACGAGGGAAGCAGATGGGCAATTGCGGAAGGAATGGAGCAGTGAGGCAGTACATAAGATCCAAGGTTCCTCGCTTGAAATGGACTCCTGAGCTCCATCACTGCTTTGTTCATGCTATCGAGAGGCTAGGTGGCCAAGAAAGTAGGCTCATCTTTCCCCCTCTCTTTCTCTCTCTCTCGGAGGTTACTTTGTTTACCTATTGTTTTGGTTATTTTATGGCTGCAGAGGCTACACCCAAGCTCGTTCTCCAGCTCATGGATGTTAGAGGGCTGACCATTTCTCATGTCAAGAGCCATCTTCAGGTAGCTCCTTTCATTCTAGTTTACCTTTTTGTCATCTTTCTGGAAACAATACTTTCGACCTTCGACTCGTTTGTTAACATTCTTTGGTTGTACTTGCCGGTGTTTAATTATCAGATGTACAGGAGCATGAAGAACGAACTGAACAGGCAAGGTATATTAAAAAGCTCTCTTTTTCTTCCATTTCTTTTTGTTGCTGTCCTTTAGATAACATTTTAACTTCATATTGTCCCTTCAGCACCGCTCTCTTCATCTTTTATCATTTATATACTATTCTTCATATCTTTTGATCCTGCCTGTTTCTATTTCTCTCAGTCGTGGGCATCTCTCTCCGGGCTTTCCTTCCATCCTGTCGGACTTAGTGTTCTTCCCAGTTAGCTCATAATCACCTTCTGTTAGCTGATACCATTAATTTACTTCTCCCTTTCGCTACTGTCGTTTTCCTTTCTCCCCTCTTTTACTAATCTTGTGTTCCTCTCTTTCCTTTGCGAGAAAAGCTGCCGTTATCCCAAACTAGAAGAGGGGAATACTTTGTATTTGGTGGAAACCCCGAGTAGAGAGGCAAACATGCTATTTTTCTGAAGGCTCATCTCTTTTTTACCCACTACTGCTCTTCTGTCTCTTCTTAGTTTCTATCTTCACATATACATATATATACCATCGTCCGTTTTGTTTTTACCTTAACGGAGGAGCTTGTAGATGTGAGCTTTTACTCTTCTGGGATTCGACTCGCTCATTCAACCTGTTCACATATCCTTCCAAAGGGGAATCATGTCGCCATTTAAAGTCTCGTTCACGACCGCTCCCTGCCTTTCTTGTTACCAGATTTGCATTCCACTCAGACTCAAGGGAGAAAGAATTCCTCCGGCGACAATGATGGTCCAGCAGATGAGCAACATGATGATGGTTTTTTCACCGCTTCAAAGCCCACCATGGGGTTCCAGCCTCAGTTCAAGTACTCCCCACCACCCCCTCTGAAAAGGTCAGCAGCAGACCCCCGTCTTTTCCCCCTTGCTTGTTGTTCAAAGTTCAAACTTCAAACTGTGGTGGTAATGATAGACAGCGTTAGGCTTTTCGGCTCATGTTAACCTCTTCCTGCGCCTTTTAGCTTTTCAGCCTTTTAGCCTCCTATATAGGCTCATTTTGTTCTCTTCTTGCCCCCCCCTTTTACCTGTTCAAATAATAGGGCTCGTTTGGAGACGCAAACCATCCCCGCCGGCGTCCGATGCAGCCAAGGAATCTGCGAGGCAGTCACCTCCCCGTACTGCTTTGATGATTACATGCAAGCCATGGCTGTGGAAAGAGGAATAAAGGAGGGCTTCAGATGGCAGGAAGACGCAGTGCAAACAGGGTTCTCGGCAGAAGGCCATGTTCGCGAGTTCAAAGCGTTTGGGTACAACATGTTGGAAGAATCCGACCCTTTCAAGGTACCAAGAAAGTTCAAAGGCAGAAACAAAGGAGACATCCCCTCCTCTCGTCTTCAACGCTGTCTAATCTGCCTGCCCTCTTAACTATTAGTATTATTATTCTTATATTTCGGTATTGCATTCATTATTATACGAGAAAAATACATCATTATATCTATGTGAGTATGTTTCGATTGTTATGTCTTCTCTCGCCACCATCTTGACCAGCTTCTCTTCATGGGATTTCCTCTGACTTGAGCGTTGATTCCTTTTGGATAGCATGAAACATGACCTCTTTATTTTAATAACACGTTTTATGCATGCCCATTAATTTGACGTTAATATATTTCAATTGTTATCTCTTTGCATTTGGACCATACCATATTGGCAACACATGGACAAACAAACTAGACTGGCTGGACACCCATGTTGTGCCGTGGTTATTACGAGGAATATTCTCTTCTTATTTCCTCACCACACCACACCACCGTTGGTGTTTACTGCTTCGTGAAGTGCTTGTTTTGTTCCTTTCACCGTATGTTTGTGCATTCTGTCGTGCATGTGTAGACATGTAAATGGTTCTTCTGAAGTGAAATGCTAACTTTTCACCCATGTACTACTACTCGATTTCTATATACGACATGCCCTCCCATGTGGCACACTCACGGGCACAATAAATCAGCATGGCCCTTGGCTCCTGTAAACCAGCTTTCCCACACTAAAATTGCTGGACTCGAAGTGAACATCGAGTACAACAAGACCGAGTCCACAACACGGCCATGCAGGACGTAGAGTTAGAGATTACAGACCACCAGATTGCTGCTCTCCGGCTCCCGTGTGTGGTCCTTCTGATCTAACGGAGGGTTTTCCTCTCACTGCGTTGGCTGGCTGCAGGTGACGTGCAACGCTCAGAGAAGGAAGCCGTGCGCGCGCGGCGAGGCGAGAGAGGAGGAGAGTGGCAGGTTGCACCCGTCGGCGCCGGTGCCAAGCGGCGAGCCGAAGGCCGAGGACGGAGAAGTAGAAGGCGTCGTCGTCGAGGTCGACTGCTCGCTGTCCCTGTCGCTGCGGCCGAGCGCTGCGGGGAGAGGCGGCCGGCCGGGGCTGTCGACGAGCGAGACCAGCGAGGTGCTGTCGGCGTCGTCGGGGAGGAACGTGGGTGAGTACTGCTGGGGGGGCTGCGCGGTCGGCGCCGGCGTTAACTTGGATCTCTCCATGTCCATCTGTACTGGTTCTTGAGCGTTGGAGCCTCTGTATATCTCCTCCTCTCGTTTTGTTTTTGTTCTCTTCCCCGCCGCCTCCTGATCTCTTTGCCCCCATGCATGGTACATGACCGATCGCTTCCACCATTTTTTTTCTTCTCCACCTTAACTTCTGCTTCCGGGAGAAATCGAAATCCTTAGTAGAGGGATATGCATGTATAGGTAGTTAGCCCTTTGACTATAAGCTTGTATGGCAAATGTATAATCAGGTGCTCCATTGAATCAAAGAATACAAGATGAAATATCTTTTCTAACTTGTAAATGGTCGTGACCACATTCTCTTTGATAGTTTGTACATCTCGAAGTCTGAGTTCTGATGCACATAAAATCTTGAAAAATTGACTCAGCTCGATCAGTGCTCCCCATACAAACTTTGGCAACAAGTCACAGAATGTAATTGGCACCAGCCTCTCCATGAACAGATGACAATCATGACTTTTCAGTCCATATATTTTTCCATCATTAGCATTCACACAATGGGCTATGTTGGACACATATCCATTTGGGAATCTCAATTGTTTCAACTATTAACATACTTCCTTGATCTGTGTATCCCTAAACACGTAAGTTGCTTTAGGCTGCACAACTTTTCTATGTATGTTCTGTAGTTCCAGTTTTGGATGTTTACAAGCATCTTTAAGTCCATACGTGCTTTGGCATTATCTTTTGTTTTACCTTTTATGTTCATGATTGTGTTGAACACATTATCAAAAATATTCTTCTCGATATGCATGGCATCTAGATTATGTCATACAAGAAGAGTTGATCAGTAAGATAATTCCCAAAAGATACTTTTCTTATTCTAGTTGCGATTCTTTCCAAATCCAGGGAGTTGTAGTGTGCTACCAGATAGTTGTACTACATCTGGTAAATTTTACACCTATGTCACCATATGTCAACCAAACACCTATTGTAAGTCTGCTTCATTCATTTCAACAGTGTTTTTCTAGAATGAGTCTTTTTTCCTTCGGAAAGGATGGTCACTTGGTAGAAACTGTAGATGGCAATCAAACCAACATCCTTTCCCACTATATTTCAATACAAATGATTTAGGATTTTCCATACAGTAAGGACATGCTAACCTCCCATGTGTGCTCCAACCAAATAGCATTCCATATGCAGGGAAGCCACTTATTGTCCACATCAGTGTAGCCTTCATAATAAAATTTTACGTCTTAGATGCATCATACGTAATAACTCCATTAGTCCATAAAAATTTCAGTTCATCAATCAACGGTCTGAGATATATGTCCAAATTTTTTCTCAGACTTTGGACCAAGAATTACTAAGGATAAAAATAGATTTTCTCACTTCATGCACATACCTGACAGAATGTTGTACGATGTCATGAACATTAGCCAACAAGAGTAAGACACCATTGAACCACCAAATGGATTAAAACCATCTGTGCATAAACTCAACCTTACATTACGTGGCTCCCATGAGAAAGTAGAATGAGTACGATGTACTCTTTGAGATCGGATCGGGGCGTGGAGGTCGCGGAGGAGATCCCATTTTCTTCCACTACTCGTGTGGATATATCTAGAAGCCGGACGCTTGAATAGCTCGTGACCTCAGGATCTTCCTCTCATTCGTCTTCGAGGTTTTGAGAGATTCTCAACCCCGCAAAGGTAAAGAATCGTTCTTCACACCATGGGAATTACCATTTTAGTTCGATTTTGAGAAATCAGCAATGATATGCAATCAAAGGTTTCGATGATTTCCGCTGCGTATTCTGGTCGAAACCTTACACCTCCAAGGGGCAATGATTTTCGTGTGCACTCACGCAAGAATAGAGAATTCTACACTTATGCACAATCCTATAGGAGAGGATATAACAACAAAAATCACATATATTAGTCCAACATGCGTAGTTACTGGAATAGTCACATCAGGACTAATCAAAACACATATGACTGGTCAGAAAACCAGAGTAAATAACACCTATCGAAAATAAAAGCTAAAAGTGTTAGACAAATCAGGATTCTTAAATCCTTGTTGCATGAAGTAATTAGTAACAGGGGACCAAAATTTGCTTGGGTTCTAAAAGCTTCTACTTGAATTATGATTGTAGGAATGCCTGGTAGCCGAACATAAGAGATGGTACCTAGATAGTGGCTGCTCGAGGCACATGACGGGAGACAGAAGAAAATTTAGTCAGATAGTCAAGATTGAGTTCGAACAGGTGAAGTTTGGAGGAAAAGACAAGAGAAAAATAATTGCATCAGGAATAGTAGGTCTCTGAAAACTATATTGAAAATGTTATGCTAGTTGAAGGTTTGCAGCACAATCTCCTGAGTATCAGTTAGTTGTTTGACCGAGGTCACAAAGTTTTGTTTGATTCTAATAAATGTCAAATTTGTGAAGTAGGCTTTGATGAAGTCAAGTTCGTGGGTCATACAGTCAATAATGTTTACATGGTAGACTTAGATGAGTCTTTTAATAAAAACTTGTACTTAATTGTCAATCAATCTGAGAGTGCATGGCTGTGGCCTAGAAAACTAGGGCTTGTAAGCTTTTGTGTATTGCATGATCTTGTCAAACATGATATGGTTAAGGACTTACCTAAATTGTCATTTAACCAGATCACCAAAACTTGTGAAGCATGTTCCCTAGTAAAACAAACAAGAAAATCATTTAAACTCAGAATTGAACCCATGTCATCAAAGCCTCTTGAATTACTTTATATGGACTCGTTTGGCCCAACTACGATAGCCGGCTTGAGTGGCAAAAGATTTGGTTACGTTATAGTTGATGAATTTACCTGCTTCACTTGGATTTTGAATGCAATTCATAAACCTCTAAAAAAAGTGTGAGGATGAAAGACAAGGCTTATCCATGAGGCAGAAAGGGGTCACTAGAAATTCTAAGGAATGGCATACAGGCATCCCGACACAACATTTGTCCTGTCAAAATCTCATCCCACACCCATCACAAAAATGAAATTCTGTGCCCATCGGGATCACCTCCCTAGCTTGCAGGATCACACTCCAGAGAGAGATGTTGCTTGATGTGGTCAGCTAAACGTCCTAAATACTTGATATTCTACAATATTTTTTTATTGAATTACTTGTGGCCACAAGCCCTCTCCCACCATACCTATCTTCCACAATCACTTGCTTAATAGAGGCAGATTAAGATTCCTGCTATCTGAATGTGCAGACCACTGTTCTCCCTTACTTTTGCATACCATTCTGCAGGAAATATCTTGCCACCCTCTGCAACTGCTGCCACTTCCATGTCAGAGAAATCTGCCTTGTATCGACACCATCTTCAAGACACCGACTTTTGAAGCTTGAATAAGAACAGAAAATAAACCAATAGGCTTGATAGGACAAACTTCACAGAATCAGCAGGCCCCCATACAATAGTCTCCCTTTCCATCATGATAGTCTTCTACCAGACTTCTGCACTACACTGCTCCCCATCCCCACATCCCAGAGTGACAATGCCTGTACTCAATGTTCTCTATCCCACTGCCAAGCTCTTTCTACGCTTCATTTTCAGGCCACTAACATCTTTCAGTAGTCACAACATCTCCACAGTCATAAAGAGGATATTGCCTCATCTGCATACTCTAAATGGGTGTTCTGCAACCCTTGAGCAATAGAACCCATCAACGAATTCATAAGTTGCTGCTCTATCTCACATTCTGCACAAAACTTGGCCAGTACAAAACAGAGCCAAGAAATGGCACCACCCATGGCTCCAAGGTTTAGTTCTCCCAAAGTTCTCCTAGCTGCTTGTTTGATGCCAACCCTCTACAAGGTGGTGTCAAGTACCTAAACAGATAACTTTGGACAAGAAAGGGTCTGCTAGATGTCCCATAAACAAATTGTATGTAGAAAACTACCTTCTTAATATTATGCAGTTTAAACGCTGTTGCATCCATAATTTGTTCCAGCAAAATTAGCATATTATTATGTTACCCATGCACGGGTCAAGATATACAATTATATTTGGCGTATCGCCTCCTTATGGGACATCTTCACGTGCGGGTTTAACATATGACGTATCGCCATCCCGCGGATAGTCTCTATACACTTAGGGCTTTATAGCCCACATGTCGCTGAAATTATAGACCCCTCTACACTCCTATGGAAAATGTGTGCCTAGCTTTGGTATTTGCTGTCAAGAAGCTAAGGCACTACCTTCTAGCTCACTGGGTGGAGCTCATCTCCAAATGTGATCCACTTAAATTTCTGCTCAGCCAGCCCGTCCTCTCTGGTAGGCTCGGCAAGTGGGCACTTATCCTCATAGAATTCGATATCACCTTCGTCCCACGCAAGGCGATCAAGGGACAAGGATGGCGGAGTTCTTAGCTGCGCACCCCGTGCCAGAAGGTTCGCCACTCAACTTCGAGTTGCCTGATGAAGAGGTGTTGATGCCTTCACAAGAAGCCGGGGAGCATCTTGAAAATGTCCCACCACAAACAAAGCCGGACGTCCTCACCCTCGACCTCCCACATTGGGAGTTATATTTTGATGGCGCTTCTCAAACAATCAAAAGGGCTGGCGGCCTCGCAGACTTTGTCTCCGGTGCAGAGATAATTTTTGTATCTCCGCAATGCGGCATTCTCCACAACTCTTGCACTCTCATGAAGTCGTTGACTAATAATGAGGTAGAGTATGAAGCGTTAATTATTGGGCTTTAACTGGCACTAGAGATGGACATCAAGTGCATCAAAGTGTATGTAGAGTCTCAGCTCGTCATTCGACAAGTACTGGGCGACTATGACGTCCGGAAGAGGGAGCTTATTCCTTACCATGCAGTTGTTATGAGGCTGAAGGAAAAATTTTACTTATTCAAAATAGACCATGTCCCAAGGGGTAGTAATTCCCAGGTGGACGCTTAGGCGAAGTTGGCAGTAGCCTTGAAACTCCCACTTGAGGGAGAATTGAATATTACTGTCAGACACCAAAGGCTCATGTCAAGTGTGCTCGACGAAGAATCTGGCCTCGCTGTCTATGAGGTCAATAATATTCAAGAGGAGAATGCTCCCGAAGAAGAAGACTGGCGTGAGCTGTTGGACCCCTAGGTGAGTTTGTTAATTAAGTTTTAATGTTTGACAAAACTTGTGTGCATGTTTGTGTGCATGTGGTATGTAAAACCTCCATTAAAGAATGACTGATCATCAAGGATCTTATGCAAATATGATTACCTTACTTTACAAGACTGAAATTTATGGTGAATATCCTTCGGAAGTCAAAGGATTGAATGAATAAGTACCTTGTCATCCACAACACAAAATAGGTTGAAAATCCCATGCATGTTCATCAAAAAGGAATGGTTAAGGCTTAAAATTTGTAAAATCCTTCATTGGGTTTGTAAAGGTAACAAGTGCTCAAAATCTACATATCATACATATGAATTTGGTACCATGATGTCTATAGATCTCCCCCCCTCTTCGCTGAAGACCCCCCCTCACCTCCGCCTCCCACCCTACCTCCTTCCCCAACCCTGCTCTTAACCCCGCAAAACCCTACCGGCCGCAGCCCGTCTATATTAGCACCCCCCCTCTTTTCTCCTCCCTCTGTCCCGCTGGCCCTTCCATTCCCCCTTTGACCCAGCTACCCACCTGCACTAGTCATGGTAGACAACGAAGGTGAGTCAATGTAGGAAGATGATGAAACAATCAGAAGGCGCTTCAGGCAACTGATGGTCAGAGAGAAGTCTACAGAGGTGATCGATGTATCAGAATCCGCTCAAGCAGGCCGGGATCGCTGGAAATGCTCTCTGGTGGTGAAGATAATGTCGAAATCCAAAATCAGAGTAGCGGGCCTCAAAGAATGGATGTAAAACCTCTGGATATCCAAAGGTGAGTGGCAACTCATCGATTACCCAAACGATTCATATCTTGTCCGTTTCACTGATCCCCAAGAGGTGGAACTCATATGCAAAAGAGCATCCTGGTTTTTCAAGAAGGACATTATGTTACTTCAGAGGGGGTAATCATTCATGTTGCCAACTCAATACTCCCTCACAAAAGTCGACCTCTGGGTCCGGATATATGACCTGCCAGAGGAACTTCTCAATCCTTCCTCAGTCAAAATGTTGGCAAACCAATTGGGGGAGCCTTATGTCCCTATTCCTAGATAGATTTCCTCCTGGGGTTGGTTCGCTAGGATCAAAGTCTCTGTCAGCATCAACAAGGCACTCAAGACAAGTATTCAAGCTAGGCTCCCAGGAAATTCTCTTCGGTCCTTCCAATTGGCATATGAACGCCTTCCCTGGTTTTGCCATTACTGCAGTTGCATGGACCACAACTCTGATAGCTGCAAAGAGCTGGAGGAATTGAAGAGGCACATAAAATAATCCTATTCCCCTCAGTTGAGACAGGAACTGATTGAGATGATAGAATTCGAGTATGGAGATTGGCTGAAGGTTAGCTCCACCCCCCCACCCACAGTCTGAAAGATCCCAACAAGAACCGAACCCCCTATCCACAATGCAACAGGGGCGAAAGCAATTCCACTGAGGAGGCATCAGAGTCTTTAGGAGAACACCCACCTCCCAGGTGCCAGAAAGCTCTCTTCAAAGAGGGAGACCCACCCTAACAGAACCCAGTCCACCCTGAAGAGGAGGCTCAACCCACAACTCTCGCCACGCGCCATCACCCCCCCGGTGTGGGGGCGGCGGGCCCCCCCGGCGGCGGGGGCGGGCCCGGGGGAGAGGGGCCCCCGCCCCCCAATGACCCCAACCCAAGTTATTTTTCCCATCAACTAGTATCAGAGCACTTTGTTAAATCAGTTTCATTATTTGTGTGAGAATATGGAGGCTGGTAATATTTCCCGCATGGTCAGTTTAAATGGAAATAATTAGATGATATGAAAACCAAGAATGGAGGATCTTTTATATTACAAGGACCTATATGGACCTTTGTAAGGGGATAGTGCAAAATCTACAACAATGACACTTGATGATTGGAAAAAGTTGGATCGAAATATAGTCAATTTCATTCGACAGTGGTTGGATGATATATAGTGTCTTTCACTATGTTTCTATTGAGAGTTCTGCACACTCTCTTTGGAAAAAGTTAGAAAGTCTCTATGAGAGAAAAAAGGCTGGTAACAAGACTTTCTTGATTAGAAAGCTTGTGAACTTGAGATATAAAGAAGGCGTTTCTATTGCTGAGCACTTGAATGAAATGCAAAGCATCACTAATCAGTTATCCTCTATGAAAATGTCTCTTGATGATGAGTTGCAGGCATTATTACTTCTCAGCTCGTTACCAGAAATTTAGGAGACACTGGTGGTTTCTCTTAGCAATTCTGCGCCAGATGGTGTTGTCTCAATGAGCCAAGTAACAAGCAGTTTGTTGAACAAGGAGTTATGGAGGAAGAATTCAGCAACTTCTTAGAGTGACTCACCGACACTTGTCTCAGAGAATAGAGGAAGGTTGAAGTCTAGAAGTAGAGGCTATTTACACAAGAGTAGGACTAAGTCAAGGCCAAGAAAAGACATTACTTATTACAATTGTGGTGAGAGATGGCATTTTAAGAATCAGTGCAAGCAACCTAAGAAGAACAAGAAAAAGGGAAAAGAAGTGGAGAATACAAAGTCAAAGGAGAATATTACAGCCACAGTGTAAGGTGATGACTATTTGATTTTTTCTACTTCTGATGATATTTTTTCTTGTGTGTGCTAGGATCTCGAGTGGGTGATTGATACAGGTGCTTCTTATCATGCTACACCACGGAGGGAGATCTTTGCTACCTATAAGGCTGAAAAAATTGGTGTTGTCAAGATGGGCAACCATGGTACAGTAAACATCATTGGTATGGGTGACATTCACATAAAGACCAACCTTGGCTGCAAATTGGTGCTCAAGGATGTGAGGCATGTGGCTGATTTGAGACTGAATTTGATTTCAGTTGGAAAGCTAGATGATGAAGATTTTGATAGTAGATTTCACAAAAGAAAATGAAAACTCAGTAAAGGTTCACTTGTTGTAGCTAGTGGGAAGAAATGTCATACTTTGTACAGGTTGCTACAGAGAAAGACTTCAGAATAGTTCTGAGCACTGAGCTTGGACGAAGCTGCGTTGGCAGCGGGGGAAGCTGCCTCTTACCGAGAGGAGTTGGCGAGACTCGAAGCCGAAGAATCTAGCTTGCAAGAGCTGGTTCGCTTCCCGTCTTTGGGGCTCCTCGAGTTCGAAGATATCTTTCGTCGCCCATTACAATAGTTCTTTTGTTGCTTCATCCCTTTTTGCGAATCCTCATGTATCCCGGGGGATGCCCTGAGTACTAAGCACTCTTCTTTTAGGCAAATGAAATTTCTTCATCATCTGCATTGCACCTTTGCAACCAGCTTACAACTTTTCTTTCTTTCTTTCTCTTTTCTTTGGCCAATTTAGACCTAGGTGTGTTGCTAATTTACCTACCCCGAGATATATTAGCTGCCAGGGCAGGGGAGAGCTCACGCCTTTAGGGAAGGTATGAGGGGTTCGCTCCACCGTGGTGCAACTTTTCCCGAGGCCAGACTATGATTAGCATAGGCTAAATACCGAGGGATAAAAGGGGTATTTTGGTTGATAGGGCCGGAGGGTAAAACCAATAGTTTATTTGTAGACCTCACCGATGGTGATGAGGTTTGCAAATGACATACTTGTCGGTGGGCTTAAATACCAAAGACAAGGAGTGAGTTTATTTCTTGACAGGGATGAAGGGTCTGGGTCAAGGGTAGGTTAGTTCAACGACATGGGTTAAATCTCGAGGCAAGGAGTTTGTTTATCGATAGGGATGAAAGGTCTCGGTCGATGGTTTGTTCATCGATTTCACCGATGATGACGACAAACGACAATAGGTTTGTTCATCATCATGGGTTAAATGCCAAAGCAAGCAGTTTGTTTATCGACGGGGACGGAAGGTCCGGGTCGACGAATTGTTTATCGATTTTACCGATGATGACAACAATCGACGGTAAGTTTGTTCATCAGCATGGGTTAACTGCCGAAGTAAGAAGTTTGTTTATCGATGGGGACAGAAGGTTCGGGTCGATAGTTTGTTTATCAATTTTGCCGATGATGACGACAGTCGACGGTAGGTTTGTTCATCGACATGGGTTAAATGCCGAAGCAAGAAGTTTATTTATCGTCGGGGATGGAAGGTCCAGGTCGACGATTTGTTTATCAGTTTTGCCGATGATGATGACAATCACCTGTAGGTTTGTTCATCGGCATGGGTTAAATGCCGAAGCAAGAAGTTTGTTACAGCACATGCATAAGGCTCATGCCGGTGGGACGTGATACATCTGTCGCTCACAGGGGTTCCCGTGGGACATGAATGGCAAATGAATTAGTAATATCATTTCCATCTTGAGCTCTTTTTATGCGTTTGGAAAGCTGTGAACATTTAAGCATAATTCATGATGGAATTAGACCTTGATTGCATATGAAGCTCGCTCTTAATCACTAATACATGGCACGTGATAGAGCACATGTCTGGGGTTTTGTTATCATCAAAATCATCTGGATATACTCAACAAACATTGCATTACATCACTCATCTCCCTATTACCCCTTAGGCAACAGTCAAGCCGAGGCCACCAACAAAACCCTTCTTAAAATTATAAAAAAAATGTGTAAATCACATAATTTTTTTGATTGGCTTGAAAGATTGGTGGAAGCTGTATGGGCTTATTGTACCTCCATCTGTACTCCAACAGGGTAAACCCCTTATGCGCTCACTTATGGTATGGAGGTGGTACTCTCGTATGAGATTTTAATCTCTTCCCTAAGAGTGAAGCTCGATAAGGAACTCAATCTCGACAAACGTCGAGAGGCATTACTAGTTCAGTTGGAACTCTTAGATGAGAAGAGGCTAAATGAGGCCGATCACGTTTCTATTTACCAAAGGCAAGTCTCACGTTATTTTCAAAAGAAGGTAATTGAACGAAAGTTTCAAGTGGGTAATATGATTTTGAAACGTAAATTCATTAGGTCAGGATGTCCTAGGTCTAAGGTACAGCTAAATTAGGAAGGTCTGTTCGTTGTTAGAGAGGTTTATCCGGGGAACGCTTATCGCTTGGTCAACGCCAAAGGCAAGAAACTATCTCATGTATGGAATGGTTTGTATCTTAAGCGTTTTTACCCTTAGAGTTAGGCTGATAATGACCCAGTAGTGAGGTGTCCCTCCTTAATCATCAAGGATGATCTCGAGCATGGCACTCACACACTACATGGCAGCCCTGGTCTGATTTCCCTCGTTGTGCGACACTATTTCTCCTCTGGCCATATCTGGGGGAAGTGAAGGTCCCTATTTTCTCTTCTCGACTGAATGTAGGGGCAAGAGGCAAATAAGGGAGATATGACTAATCTAGACACCCTAATGAGAGGAGGTCTCAAATAGTGGCAGTCTACTATGACCTAATTCCCCAAAATTACAAAAAAAGGAGAGAAAAAGGAAAGTAAGGAAAGAAAAAGGGGGTACGCCACACCAGTGCTCCCGGTGGGCCGACACACGCGTGCCGTGGAAGCTATGACTAGTGGATGGGTCACAGAACGTGGACTCAAAAAATCACGCACGCACCCATCGCGAGTAACACGAAGTAATAGGCGACTCGAGGCCACCTGACTCTGGACGGTCCACTAGACCTACTAACTCAACGGTCCTTGAGTCACGAGTTTTGTTTTTTAAACGTAACATTTTTTATTCATAGCTTCTCATTTTTATTGGATATCTTATTATGCAGGAACTAGTGAAACAAAAGTCTTTGATGAGCGAAGTCCATCAGGAAATGACTACTTATCAGAGGTGAGAAGTGTAGTTTAGCTGCTATTACCAATTAATGAAGCCATACATCCTGAAATTTTCATAATATTCTTTTATTACTACTACTACTATTATTATTACTATTATTTGAACAACTACTAAGGGCGTGTTTGACGTGCAGTTAGGATAGGGGAGCGGATGAGAGAGAGAGCAGTGGGCCCCGCCTCTCCCTCACACACAATGACCTTAACCGGGCTTGGTTAGCAAAGTCCCCCTAACTGATTACGTGACCAGGTCATAAGATTATCCTACCTACAAAGCAGCAACATGGCTCCTGCATGGGAAATTACTAACCTTGGCTATGAGCTTTTGTTCAATCTTCGTGGCTGGATGGAAAAGACAATACTAACAAGACCAGAAAATTAAATAAATGAAATTATTGAGGAAAAAATGGATATTTCATCAGTGATAGCATGTGTACTTTCCTTCCAGCAGAGGCTTTTTTGAGAGGTTACTATTTCTAACATTCTTGAGAAAAGTGGGCATTTGAAGTGTCACTTCTAAATACAACTTTTGCATTGGCGCTAGTACTTTAAATAGAAGTATAAAACTCTGTGGCATCTCTTTCTACTTCCCCACTGCCAACTGGAAAGTACCATGACATCCTTGCAAGGCACACCTGAAGGTTTCTCTTCACCAAGAATAGTATCTGTAACGAGTGAACCATGTCTATTTTGCTGTTAAACAATCTGTGACATTATTCTATCTTGAAACTAATACTATTTCCAGGTTTGTAGAGAATGGGAAGCAAGAGCTTTAGAAGTGGACAAGGATGTTAGGTTGGCACTTATTCGCATTGGACTTGTTCTTGGCAAAGAGGGTGGAGCTTTAGGTATTTTCAGTCACCCAGCCGTTGCTGTTAGATTTTGATTTTTAGCCGTTGCTGTTTGATTTTGATTTTTACTGTTGTACGAAGCATTTTTCATGCAACCCCAGACACATAGGCATAATTAAGGATTCCAAGTTACCTGTATTGTTAATTTGAAAGCTAGGCACAAGCCTAAAGTTGTTGGACTTCGGAAAGAAGGCTCAGCAACCTCTCTCTCGTTGCACTTCAATTGCATCTTTTTTTCACTGTTGCTATGTATCTCGGGTTTCCTATGCTTCATGATTCATGGCCACATAGACTATGTTCTGGTTCCAGGACTAATTCTGTTGTATAAGTGAAGCCCATGGATCCCGTTTTGCTATTCACCCTGGCACCACCAAGATGTATCAGAATCTAAAAAGTAGTTCTGGTGGCCAGGCATGAAGCGAGATGTGACTGTGTTTGTCTCCAAGTGCTTGACTTGTCAGCAAGTTAAAGCCGAGCATCAAAAGCTAGGTGGATTGCTTCAGCTGCTCGAAATTTCGATGTGGAAATGGGATCATGTCACGACAGACTTTGTAGTGGGTTTATCTCAGACTTCACTGGGCTTCAATGGTATCTAGCTGTTGGTTGATAGATTAACAAAGACAACTAGATTATTGCCTATTAAGGTTACCTGGAGTGTGCAGAAATTGGCTGAGCTTTATATTAAAAAGATTGTGCTGTTGCATGGGATTCCTGTTTCACTTGTGTCAGATCGTGACCCACGATTTACCTTTAGCTTCTGGCATAATTTTCAGAAAGCATTGGGCACAGAGTTAGCACTCAGTTCAACGTATCATCCGCAGTCTGATGGTCAATCATAAAGGACAATTCAGACTTTAGAAGATATGATGCGATCTTGTTGCCTTGATTGGCAGGGTTCGTGGAGTCAGTATTTGCCACTTGTTGAATTTACTTATAATAATAGTTATCACTCCAGCATCGGTATGGCACTGTATGAAGCATTATATGGTCGTCCCTGACGTACTCCTTTGAACTGGTTTGAAGCCGGTGATCGTTTATTGACAAGACCTGATATGGTTCAGCAAAGTGCTGATGTGGTTCGTCTGATCAGGCAGAAGATGTTGCCAGCTCAGAGTTGACAGAAAAGCTATGCAGATCAGTGCAGGCGACCACTGTAGTTTGAGCCTGGAGATATGGTGTTTGTAAAAATATCTCTGATGAAAGGTGTTTCTAGGTTTGGGAAGCGTGGAAAGGTTAGTCCGCATTATATTGGTCTGTTTCCTATTTTGGAGTGTGTGGGCCAAGTGGCATATCGTCTCTAGTTGCCAGCGACTATGCAAGTTGTTCATGATGTGTTCCACGTGTCTCAATTGAGAAAATATGTGCCTGATGTGTCCCACATTCTAGATGATTCTGTTTGGCCTGAAGTGACTGTTGATTTGTCTACTCCAGAGTTTCCTGTCAGCATTGAAGACCGTCGTGAGCAGCGGTTGAGAAATAAGATAATTCCTCTGGTTAAGGTTGTCTGACAGCGTCACTCTGGCAATGAAGCTACTTGGGAACGCAAGGGCGACATGCGTCAGCTTTTTCCTTTCTTATTCCAGTGAGGTATAATTTCCTTCTCAGTTTCCTCCTTGTTCTTCCTTTTAAACAACCAAAAAACTATTCAATGTTTCAAAGATTATACCTGTGCAAAGCACACTAGCATCTTAAATAAGAACTTCAAACATCAACTTTTATTTTCTTACCTTTGCCTTGAGTTACCTTTATTTATCAACACTTCTTCATTGGCCTCAAGGCATTCCTACACCAAAGTTCTTATTTGGAAGATTTAGATACCCAAGATTTCTAGAGTCCTCGATGGTTAGTTACACCTGTAGTGGGTGGTCTCCACATTTTATGGGCATACATATCATCAAATTTCATCACAGTACAATCATCGATATTGTTCCCAATCTTTCCTTAATAACGAGAAAAACCAAAATACTTCACAGTTTCCTTATAAAAATGAGCATGGAATTTTTGTGGGCTAGTAGAAATGTAATCATTTGTAGCATGGAATAATTTTCTTCTTTTAGCTTGCCAACAGTCCTTGACTGTATGGCCGAATTTCCCACAGTTAAAGCATGCATAAGGTTATTTGTCAGAAAATCATTTTTACTTACTAGAAGCATTAATCCTTTTACTTGCCCTTAGTTCTTCATTTTTCAAGATAGAATAATTATTCATCTCATGACCAAACTTTTCACAATAAAAGTAATGAACTTTATTTTTGTTGACAATATGGTTTCTAACATAAGCATGAGAGTTTTCAAATGTTCTTTTTCTATTTGAAAATTTTCTTGACTTTGTGAAACCATTTATTTTCTTAAATGCATCCAATTTATCTGATTTCATCAAAAGTTAATCATGCATCATATGACCAACTTTACCACGGTAGTAGCATGGAATTTTATTGGTGTGATCATGTCTCATTTGATTTTTATGAGCATCAACTATTTTCTTTTGATTCTTAATAGAAGAGGCATTTGAAACATTTGAAGAGCAAGAGACATGCACAAATGAGGTTTGAGTTTTTAAACCAAAAGTTTTCTTTTTACTAGGTTCATACCCTAGTCTTTCTCGTTGAAAATTTACCTTGGTCCCCAAGAGTTTATCAAGATTTTCTTTTCCTTGAAAAAGTTTAAATAATGAGTTGTTCAATTCATTAATTTTCTTTTTAAGTGATGAAACATGCAATTCATAACTAGTTGTTTCTTCTTCACAGGAAATAACTCTTTCATTTAATGTAACATTGATGGTTTTATGACTTTTAATGTCTTACTTTAGCAGATTCACATATTTAGATTCATTAACTTCTACAGTTTTTCCTTTTCCAAGAATGAGCAGTCTTTCAGACATGGCGTTATTCAATTGTTTCAGTTTTTCATTTTCTATTGCAAGTTCAGAACATTTATCAATCATAAGTTTGTGGCTCTTATTTGAATTTCTATTGCCAATTGCAAATGACGTACACATTCCCTCACATAGGGGTATTTTATAAATAGCCTTCTCATGAGGGCATTTTGCAACTTTCTTATTCTTTCTTTTTTTTTTTAACATAACTTGAGTAAGGGAAGAGGGCACCCCCCTCCTCTCACCTCTTGCAACAACACCTTCTCTTCCAAGAACTTCTTCTCTCCGCTTTGAAAAAGGTCCCCTTTCAAGAGAAGAAAGCTTTGTCTTTTATAGGCGGTGGAGGCGGCCAAGGAAGAGATCCCCCGGTGGAACTTTGGCGGAGGTAACCCCCCTGTCTCTTCCTCTCCCGTCTCTTCCTCTCCTAGCTCTTCCTCTCTCGATGGTATAGCAACAAGAAGAGAGGGGGAAGTCTCCCCCATGGAGGTGCGTAGGTGGAGAGGCCCTGGGGGAGCTCCCCTGGTGTGGTAGGGCAAGGGGGAGCTCCCCCCGATGGCAGTAGGGCCGGGGGGCCTCCCCTAGTGTAGGGCAGATGGGGGGGCTACCCCGGTGGCAGCGGTGCCGGGGAGAGGTCCCTCAGTGGAGGTTGGGCCGGGCGGAGGTCCCCCCAGTGGCAGCAGGGTCGGGGGCCTCCCTCGGTGCAGGGCGGACTGGGGGGGGGGGGCTCCCCTGGTGACGGCGGTGCCGGGGGAGGTCCCCCCGGTGGCAAGTGGCCTGGGGGGCCTCCCTCGGTGCAAGGCGGACAGGGGGGGCTCCCCCGGTGGCGGCGGCGTAGGGTGGAGGTCCCCTCGGTGCAGGCAGGATCGGGGGGCCTCCCTCGGCGCAGGGCAGACCAGGGGGGGAGCCTCCCCCGGTTGCGGCGGTGCCTCGGGGAGGTCCCCCTTGATGGCAGGTGGCCCGGGGGGGCCTCCTCTGGTGCAGTAGGGCAGGGGGGCTTCCCCCGGTCGCAGGAAGAGGAGAGGGAAGAGGGAGGAGGCTCCCCCCTTTTTGTTGGACTCCGTCAACACTATAAAAGCAACCTAGGATTTGAATTTTTTCATCCTTTTCTGGTCTTTTTCGCAGCAAGTGACGCGTGGAGCTTTTTTGTTTGTTTGTTGAGCTCTTCAAGATGCCGTCTTGCTATCCGTTGACCTCGGAATAAAAGGACTTTTGTTTAACCCGATGGGAATATCCGATGGCACTTAAAAGAGTTAATTTTGTTGTATAAGTTTAAGCCTCGTGGGTGTGTAATTTTTACAACGCCCACTAGGTGTTTGATAGAATGCCCACTCGTCGTGAAGAGCTAAAAGCTCGACTTGGCGTGGACTTTTCAAGAATTTGTATGACTCGATTGAAGGAGATGGAGCCAAATCGGTGGGTATGTCTGATAAAGAATGGAAAAAAATTGAATCAAAAAACTATTGGTACAATCAGATAGTGGGTATATGACAGTGCGTTTTACCATGTTTCGAGTAAAACCAGTGCACAAGCATTATGGTCTGTATGTCGAGCGAGAGAGGTGGTGCCAGATTGAGGCGTGCAATAGTGCTGAGCTGTGCGAGACACCCAGTTGGGGTGCAAGTATCTAGGTATAGAATGTGGGGCTAACAGATAGGTAGTGGATTCAGCATTGCGTTGATCTTCAAGCGGGTTGCGGATTCAAGCCAAGGTGGAGATTGATGTCTTGATCCACAAGTAAGTAGAGTCAGAATTAGACTCAAATTTGAGTCTGTCTAGAACTCTGGATACGTAGGCATTGGGAGGCAATTTTAACGGGATTAAGATATTATTGAGAGTCTTTTATAAATATGGTTGTAATTCTAAGGGTGGAATAGAGATCGAGAGCGTCTGGCATTCGGTTGCCACTAGGGAAGAAGGTGTAGTTCTTTTCATAGTATAGAAGTCCAGTTCTTCTAAATCTCTCTATTATTTTTTAGGGTGGTGTGTGTATGT
This sequence comes from Amorphophallus titanum, assembly GCA_024336825.1. Classification (NCBI taxonomy): domain Eukaryota; kingdom Viridiplantae; phylum Streptophyta; class Magnoliopsida; order Alismatales; family Araceae; genus Amorphophallus; species Amorphophallus titanum. The sequence continues at coordinate 15,430 of JANBPO010005484.1, read as the reverse complement.
GTGTGTTATCGTTGTCTTGCCAGTGTCCCAATCCTAACATCTTATACTTGGTTTCAAGACTTTCTGACTGACATTGACTGAAGTTTGCAGCAACATCCAGTGGTTATGTTTGCATAGCAATGGTGGAACTTGGAACTTCTCCTCAGCAGGCCATGTCCCAACCCTAACATCTTATACTTGGTTTTAAGACTTTCTGACTGACATTGGCTGACGTTTGCTGCAACATCCTGTGGTTATGTTTGCATAGCAATGTTCGAACTTGGAGCTTCTCCCTCGGGACAGGTCGAGTTCTCATGAGGTTTTGCCTCAGATGCCCCCAAAGTGGCCCCCCGGAGCGCATCCCATGGCCGTCATGTGGATGGCGAGCGAGCCGATCAGCGAGAGCCCGGCGGCGCCACCCGTCTCCATTGGCATGTCCAACTACGTAACGTACGTGCATGGGGGTGCTCGTGTAGCTTGCCAGGTACGATGCAACAAGTACGGGAGAGCTCTACTCCTCCAAGTATTGCTAAAGACCTTAAAAATGTTTATCTTTGTTGTTCTTATTATCAACTGCCGTTCGTTCTGACATATTTGTAGTTGGGTAAAGTCTCAACCCACGTATGGAGGATTAAGAATCCTTCAGGCCATGTTTGTTTGTAAGATAGGGTCAGATTATTTTTTACCCATCTTAGTTGATTTGATTGTTTTTGTTTATATTTTTTGTTTTCTTTTTTTTTGAGATGGTGTGTTTCGATCGACCGAACCTCCCAAACAAGGAAGCCTGCCCGCCCAGTTGACGTAGTTGACCATTGTGTCGACGGAACTCTTGGTTAGTTGATCGAAGGCTGGGTTCGGTTGACCAAACTAAGCCGCAAGCGCACCCTTTTGGGAATTTTTTTTACCCTCGCCATTGTTATCTCTATTGTCGGAAGCACTTGATCACGTCTTGCTTTGGATTGTTTATTATTTTTTCTCTCTTTTTTTTGAAGAACATCAAGTTGCTGAGCTCCCTATCATCTTTGAGAAGGTAATCAAGGTCACATTCTTCTATACCTTTTTCCACCATGATCGATGCTGTAGGACAATCTGATCTGGTGTTTTTGGCGTACTCCAAAGCTAATGGCATTTCATTCCAAATATCTTCTAGACCGTCATTCTTTGGTGTTTCATCATCATATTCTTGATGGTTTCCCATGATCGAGGAACTATCTAAGGACACATGATCAGAATTTGACCATGTTCCCAACATCAGGTTCATCCATATCAAGCATTTTTACATCAAGAGGTTTGATGCTCCTTTCACCTTCATTCTCTACAAAACTTATGTCTTGAATTTCTTCCCTAAATTTTATCTCGATTGCTGATGAGACTGAACTAGGGGCTGATAATTCAGATCAACAGAAGAGCTCGAATCCACTCTAGCATTTCCAATGTTGTGGTACATTATCTGCCTTTGCTGATCTTCTTCATTAGAATCAATAACTATGATCTTCTTGCTTGCTGCCCCATCTTTGTCTCTCTAACGAGAATCACCACTAGTTTGTGACGATCGCCATGTCTGCAGATAATTCATGAATTGTGGGCATTGTAAATGTAGTTTCTTTTTTTTCCTTTAACACTTCTATATTTTCCTTCAGCCAGGCCTCCCCGTAAATTCTTTTGATAGGTATGTGCATTCTGTGGATCCCACTCTTTCAGACCATTATGGGCCAAGAGGAGACAAATCATGGAATGAACTCGGGTAGATATATAGGGGAGGAAGGCAACATTGTTGATTTGCCACTTGGTTTGGTGAGATTGAGATAGTATGTACAGAAGTAGGCAACCAGGAGCTCAAAACCATCACATTTGTTCATTCATTCGAAAAGACGAACATACTCCCCCTTTTCTTTTTAGCCTAAACTACAGCTTTCCAGGGAGCGCCTTTGAAGCACTGGAAGGTAGCTAGCATAACCTTCTCATCTTCTGCACATTCCATTGAACGGAACACGCGCTCAGTCGCTTCAAGCCAGGCGAGTGCACACCCCTGTCGCGAGGGAAAGAGCCATAAAGGGAAATTCCCCATAGTCGTAAATAGCCGCCCAAAAGGCTAGAACGGTCCGCGGGTGACCGTTCAATAGGAGTTGAATAGATGGGGCGTTGGGGGGGTGAATGTGGTCTGAGGAAGACCGTGGAAATGGTTAGACGGTCCACCTCGGACCGTTCAGAAGCTGAATCATTGAGAATAAAATGGTCTCCAACAGACCGTCTAGTAGGCAAACAGTCAAAGGGACAACCGTGTAGACTCAGATCAACGGGGGGGCTTGAGGGGAATTTCAAACGGTCTGATGAGGGCCGTTGGACATCCAAATGGTCAGGGAACAACCATTATTGGGACAGACAGATGAAGGATAAGCGGTCTAGACGGGGCCATCTAGAGAGATGAATGGTCCTCAACAGACTACCCATTCCGGCAAACGGTTAGAGGATGTCTGTGAAGGCTCAAACCAGCGAGAAGACTCATTGGAGGTAGAAAATGATTGAAAAGAAATCGTTAGGGAAGTCGAAACGGCCCAGTTGTGGCCGCTATCAAGACAGACTTTATTATTATTATTATTTTATTAAGTTAATGTAATGCAAGATTTATTATGAACTAAATGACTAATGCAAATTATTTAAATGCATGCAGGGAAAGCGCAGGACTCGGATCTCATGGCTCCAGGTCCGCACAGTGTACCTCGCATTGCCGGACTTCCAGTGAGAGTGCTTGGCGGCCATGGGATTCTACGAGTTCATGGGCGTGGAGGTGACGAGGCTCGACACCGCGCTACTCTACGCCTTGCATGACCGATGGGACCCGGTGAGTCACACGTTCCTTTTCCCGTGGGGCCATATGGTCCCGACACTGGAGGATATCGCGCGCATTACCAGTCTGAGGGTGCGCGGGGCGGCGGTCAGCGGGAGGATGCTGGCGGACTATCGGAAGCTGGCCCAGGGACTACTAGGCCTGGAGCTGCTGAGGCCAGAGCGTCAGTCGATGACGCTGCTGAGAGCAAGGCTGTAAGAGAGTCTCGGTCTGAGGGGAGCTGGGATCGAGACAGGAGAGCTGCTGGAGTAGAACCTAAGATGGCTCGTGGACCGAGCTCGACCGCGGGTAGCAGTCACACCGGTGCCAGAGGCGGACATGATCCTAAGGCGGTTCTTGATGCTGCTCTTTGGGAAGCTCCTATTCGCCACTCGGGCGAACGTGGTCAGCTGCCTCCTGCTACCACTGCTGGAGGTGGTGAACCACATCGGGGAGTACGTGTGGGGAGCAGCAGTCCTTGCCTTCCTCTTCGTGATAACCTGTTAATCAACGTACATATATCTACGCATATGTATGTCTAAAACTATCATAATTAGTGTGCTGATCGAAAAGGCTTTTCAAACTACGCCGCGTTATCATCCTTTCAAGGAGATTCTGGATCCGAGGAGAGGGGAACATCCCTCATGGCTCTGTCCCAATCTTGCTTTGTCCACAGAGGTCCGTCCATTAGTGACGAGTCCCTCATGGACTTATGAGTGAACAGTAACATGGATTAATTCCAACAATTGGAAATCCATGGTCCTTAATGGGCCTCGTGGTGGCCGTGAGATGGGTGCCCCTCGTAGGCAGGCCCTCGTGATTTTCCCTCTCCATCGGTCATCCCGACTTGGATGTGGTACCGACTCGGGTCGTGTGCCCCTCTCAGGCTAGCCCTCGGGGTCTTCGCTCCCGCCATGAGTCGTGCTATCTGTCTACTCTCCACCCACGGACTTGGTGCCCCTAGTAGGCTAGCCCTCAGAGTTTTCCTATCTATTCAGGTTTACCGGCCGCCGTTGTACCACCCGACTCGTAGGGGTTGCTCCGCCATGTGAGTACTCCCTACTTCTCCCCGATAATCCTCCAGAATGGGGAGATGCTGCTGAAATTTTGGCTCGAACGAGTTAAATAAACCATTTAATAAACTAATTTAATAAATCGGTTTGACTCGGGACGACTGTCGTGCTCGAGTACGAACCTCGCGCGAGCCTATGACTTGTCTTCTGGACGGCCCGGAGCCGATCCGATGAATAATTGATTCAATCAACTTTCAAAATTCTACAATAAATCTAAAAATAAACTAATAAAGCCTCAGGTTCTGTGAAATGGGGTTAAACCGGCGCTATCGACACCCAGCGCACCTTAATACGGCATGCTCTAAAGCGGCGTGCCCTATTCTGGCGTGCCATTAAGCGGGGTGCGTCGTTTTAACCAACCCCCCTATACCTACGTCAGCGGCGCCGTTTTAAGTCTTTACCCACGCTACGGCCACGCCGTTTAACCTTTCAGCTACGCGTACCGCACCGATTTCGTTCCGAGTCACGTCATCGCACTGTTTCAGTCCTCTCCCCGCCTCCGGGGTGATTTTTTAAATAATAAAATCAAATAAACTTTATAATCAATGAAATGAACTAGTTAGTCTAAACCTAAATTAGCTAATCCCATAGCTTCATTATCATATTTTAATCTAAGCATTCATGCCGCACAATGTATGCTTGAGTGCACGGGCCCTTGGTATATCAAATGACATTAGCAGAAGGCTGGGCAACGCCTGACGGGAAGCTCTTGTTATGCGTGATGGTGGATGTTTTGTAAGCAGATTGACCTAGTATCCCTTTTTTCTATTTTAATATATTAAGTGGCACTACCCACTTTCCAAAAAAAATAAAAAAAGCAGTGAAGTATTCATCAATAGAAAGACACAGAATAAAACAATCGTATACAAAGAAGCCAACTTGGGACGGGAAAAAACCTACCTGAAACTTATAATAGGTGGCCCTGGTCTATCATCTGGTGTGGGGAATTCAAACTTATAACTGCATATAAAGAATAATTTAATTGTGTTCAGTCAATATGATATAACAACATGTGACATAAAATGATGAGAATAGAATGGATATCAAGTAATTGCTATGATGCATACTCTGGATCATTAACAATCTCATCCACATGACCCATCCTCTCCAATGCCTAAATAAGTTCATTGCAAAAGTTAGTTAGCAAGAGCATGCATCATTGGACACCTTATAAAATGAAGCTAGGATAGTTAATGAGGTATAGTTTGTTCAAACAGGCCAACCAAAGCCTCAAATCAGAAACATTAGAAAGAGGCACCTTTATTCTCGACTGGACAAGGGATGCTCGCTTCGCATTATAACGGAACTTATCAATGAAGGCCTGCACGAAGACAAAGAACATGACTTTCTCCTCTGAGGTCAAAAAGAATTTCAGATCATGATTTCATGTCCTGAGGTTGTAAAAGATTCATTCATATTATACCTGAGTTACTAAAGTAGCATCAGTGAAGATTTAAGCCAAATAGACATGAAAATTCTGATCATTGTCTTAAATATCAGATTAACACTCAGTCGTAGAACCTATTTTTGTTAAAAAGCAGTTGATACCAGCAATTCATTAGTAGGTAACACAAAATGTTTGGACATGTAAAAACCTAGCAATACAAAAACCAATCAAGGACCTAAAAGAGTGTGCACTCCATACAAAATAATGACACAATACCTAAGAATAAGTGGACCTGGCCCCCATTTCCAAGGAACTGGGGGAGAAATCATAACTTTCACAAAATGATAGATGCATCCTCCACCTCACAACTGTCTTATCATAGTATGACCTAGGAAGAAGGTAAGGTTGAAGATGGAATTACTTGAAAATTAAATTCAGACATTGTCCTTACAAACAAGTCTCAAAGCAGGGACACAAAATCGGTCACTGAAGTAGTCAATAGTCTGTTTGGTCTCATAAACTTTTAGATTCAGCTTAACCATGGGTCAAATGTTAAAGAGAAATTTACCAAAAAAGCATTAAGAAACTTTTAAAATATCCAGTAGGAGCATCCTAAGCTCATTATATTTAGAAAGGACACTCTTCCTCTCTCTCTCTCTCTCTCTCTCTCTCTCTCTCTCTGAGTCGGTCTCTCTCTCTCACTCTCTTGTGAGTCGGTACGTCTCTTCCATATCAGTCGCGAGTTAGTTAGTCAGCATTTGCATTCATTCATCACAAAAGAAAATCAACTAAAAACCATGTCATATCATATCATCCCAAATCATGTACAAAGTGTGTCAGGGTACAAAGTCAGGCCGCTCCCTCTAGCCTGTCGTTGTCTCCTCCCCCCTCATGTCTCTTCGATGGCGGGGCCATCGTAGAGCTGGTGTCCTCCTCGCGCCACCGTCGGTGACGCTCCTCCTCCTCATTCCTCCGGCGGTCAGAGGAACTCGTAAAGTAGCTGCGAAAAGTGTCGTGGGTGCTGTGGCTGGTGCTCGGAGCCCTGCTACGCTCCCGACTCGACTCTCGGAGGCCCTCCACTAGCCCCTCCAGCTTTACCACTTGAAGCCAGGCTCTATCTGCCTCAGACCGATGGCGCTCAGCCTCGGCACAGACTCGCACTAACTCCTCCGCACTAGCCCTCAACCGCTCCAACTCGGCCCGAAGGAGTGCAGTCTCCACCGTGTCCACTGGCCGGCTCTAAGCTAACTCCTCTCGGAGGCAGGACGTCTCCTCCCTCAGCCGGGCACTCTCGCCTAGGGCAGCTATCAGCTCCGTCGCCTACATGCATCATCATCATCATTAGTCAATTGCATTTCATATAAGCATAATTAACAAGGGATAGTGTGGTGAACGTACCCTCTCGGAGAGTGTCGCCTCGGCCTCCTCGGCACGAGCCACCATCTGAGTAAACTCAGCCTCCCGCTCCACTCGGTCGACTGGGGTCTGTGAAGAGGAAGAAGGAGCATCTGTCCCATGCTGTTGGGTCCCCTCAGCTCGCTACATTCAAAACTCCAAGGTCAGTCTAATCATAATCAAAGTGCGTAATTTAAAGTTTAAGGGTTAGGAGAACTCACTAGTAGGGCCAAGGCCTGTCGGGCCTCATCGCGCTCTTGGATCGTAGAGTGGAGGAGCCCCTGTAGCTCCTCGATCCATCCCTCGGGGTCGATCTGCATTTAGGAAGTTCAAGCATCAGTGTATCATCATGTAAAAATCATAAGTAAAATAGAAAGAGTGCTAGGGTTAGAAGTCGTACCGGTCGGCGGGCACCCCGGAACACCTGGTCCTGGTAGTGCTGGGTGTACGTTGTGTAGTACGTCGTGTCGCTCTCTGCTCGAGCGGTCACAACCCACCCGAGTGCAGTCCAGTCTGCGATCTGCACTGCAGCTCACGTTGTCTAGTTGAGCGTTGTCGCCACGCTTCTCGGGTGTCGCCCCACTCGCTCCGCCGGCTTCTCTAGCACCGGGAACTCCACCACTAGCTGATGGACGCCAATCGTCCTCATCACCAATCTAAAGTAGGGCGGCTCCACTACATTCATGCAGTGAAGCCACACATCCCACCCAGAGAAGGCGATGGCCCCTACCACCTAGGGCTGGCCCTCGTGCCCCTCCTCTGCATATGGGGTCCACTATACCTACCAAATAGAAACTTACATCAGCATCATAAACATATAGAAGTACATTTAATTAGGGTGTCTAAGTTTAGAATCGTACCGAGGTGTACAGTAGGGCGTCCAAGTCATCCTGTATCTCCCGGACCTGTCTCCTGAGGCCTCTGGTCTCCCAAGGTGCGGCCCACCTCCTCGCGATCGGTACCGAGTCAGGGTAAGCCTCCTCGCCTCTCCTCAGCCCACGCAATCTCACATAGGCCCACACCTACATCACATTAAATGTCAGCATATAGAATGCATGTAGGAATTGCATAATCAAGTCTAGGGGTCAGTTCGTACCTGGAGAAGAGGGGAGAAGCCCCCGAGCATCATCCGACGACTGGTCGAGCTCAGGGTGTCGAAGAGGAAAGCAAGGACTGTGGCTCCCCACGCGAAGTCACCCACGTGGTCCAGGTCCTCAAGTAGTGGTAGGAAGCGGCAACTGATGACGTCTGCGCGCGTCGCGAAAAGGAGTCGTCCGAATAGCAGCAACAGTAATTGCCTCAGCACTCGGTCTGCCTCCGATCCCGCCTCTGCTGTGACTCTCAGCCTCGCCCGATCCACCAATCTCTGAAGATGCTGCTCAGGCAGCTCCCCTGTCACAATCCCTGCCCTCCGAAGTCCTAGGCTATCCTGGAGTGCCGCCCGGGTTAGGGTAGTGGACTGCCACTCTGGATGCAGCAACTCCAATCCCAGGAGCTCATGGGCCATCTCCCGGTAGTCACGATAGGTGCTCCCACTAACCGGGGACCCGTGCACCTGCAGGCTAGTGAGTCGAGCCATGTCCTCTAACGTGGGGACCATGTGCCCCCACGAAAAGAAAAATGTACAACTCACTGGATCCCAGCGGTCGTGCAGAGCATAGAGGAGTGGTGTGTCAAACTGACTTACCTTTATGCTCAGGAACTCCGTGAAACCCATGGCTGCCAGCCTCTCTCATTGGAAGTCGGGCAGTGCTAGATACACTGCCCGGACCTGCAGCCATGAGATCCGAGTCCTACACTTCCCTTGCATCCATTTACATAATTACATACATTTAATAACAAATTCATGTATTTCACTCAACAAAGAAAATAAAAGAAAACACACTATGCTAATAGAGCGGTTCCCCATGGACCACTCTATATCTTGCACGGCCCGGTTTGGACCGCTTAGTTTTCCAAGTTTCGGCTTAATGGACGGCTTATTCCAAGCCGCCCAGTTGTCTCACGATTTCATCCTAACCGTTTCACTATGTCCATTCCAAGCACCTGCAGCCACTTTCTAGCCGCCCAATTATTCCACGATAATAAGCCTACCGTGCTGCTCCCTCTCAGCCCCCCTCATTTGCTAGACTGACATGGTTAGTGCTTAACCGTGTTGCCTTTTACGGTCCTATTTGGACCGCTCAGTTCTTAGACGTTTGGTATTCTGAACAGACCAACATAGTCTATCCTTGTCAATCACGGTTTTCCACAAACTATTCTTGGCCTATTTTAATGTCAGTTCAGATAACCTAGGATGGTTATCCCTATGCCGTGCACATAATTAGCGGATCTATGTGAGCCATGTGGTTCTCCAGGGCGGCTTCTGCCGAACCGTCCATCCACTGTCTTCCCCGACGGTGTCAACACCCTACCCCGCCGGTGGTGATGGCCCCATGGCCCCCCAAACCGGCTTCTTAGGGGTTGAATGCCCCTATCCTACCCCTAGAACTAGCATACATTGGTTAAAAATAGAAATGGGGAGGGCTATGGGTGACCTACCTCGTCGATCTTCGGTGGCTTACCCATCGCCGTGGGCACCGCTGCCGGCTCCCCAACATCGCCTTCCTCTTGGGCGACGGGTGCTCCGGCCTCCTCCCCAGCTACAAGCAGTGGCACGGCCCCTTCTCCGACTGCGGGTGGTGGCACGATGGGCTCCTCCGCGACGGCCGGCGGCGGCGGCGCATGCCCTTCCTCTCCGGCCATGGCGTGAGAGGGGCGAGTGAGGGCTTGGTGTTTGGTGCACATGAACGGGAGGGGACTGAGGGGGAGAGATTGAGAAACGAAGAGATGGGGGAGTGAACGTAGGGGGTGTTGCGCCCGCGAATCCGGAAGCCCTGCTTCGGTGTCATCCTCACTTCGTTGCAGCGACGGTCGCCGTCCGCGCCGCCGCAGCGCGTGCTTGTCACGGGCGCGGCGGGTTTCATCGGTTCGCGCGTGTGCGCCTTGCTGCACGAGGCGGGCCGGCAGGTGACCGGCGTGGACAATTTCAATGACGCCTACGACGTGCAGTTGAAGATGTGGCGCTGGGTGCAGCTCGAAAATGCCGGGATGGAGCTGCACCGGCTCGACATCAACAACGACGCGCTGGAGCGGCTGTTCGAGCGCCACGCGCGTGTGGAGAAGGGCTCGCCGTTCGACGCCGTGATCAATCTCGCGGCGCGGGCGGGCGTGCGCGCGTCGGTGGAAAATCCGCGCGCGTATGTGGAGGCGAACGTCGACGGCGCGCTCAACGTGATGGAGATGTGCCGCAAGTTCGGCGTGTCCAAATTTGTGCTGGCGTCGACCTCCAGCCTCTACGGCAAGGACCACTCCACGCCCTATCGCGAGGACATGAACACCGACCGCCAGCTCTCGCCCTACGCGGCGACGAAGAAGGCGGCCGAGGCCATGGCCTACACCTACCATTTCCTGCACAAGCTCGACGTCAGCATCCTGCGCTACTTCACCGTGTACGGTCCGGCGGGACGGCCCGACATGACGCCGCTGCGCTTCACGCAACGCATCCGCGAGGGGCGGCCGATCACGATTTTCGGCGACGGCACGCAGTCGCGCGACTTCACCTACGTCGATGACATCGCGCGCGGGACGATCGCCGCGCTGCGGCCCGTCGGTTGCGAGGCCTTCAACCTGGGCGGCGACGAGCCGCTCAAGCTCATCGACATGGTCCGGATCATCGAGGAGCTCTCCGGCCAGAAGGCGAAGATCGAGTACAAGCCGTGGCATCCGGCGGACATGGCCGCGACGTGGGCCGACATCTCCAAGGCGAAGAAGCATCTCGACTGGAAGCCGCAGACGCATATCCGCGAGGGCTTGGGGAAACTCGCGACCTGGTACGAGACCAACCGCAGTTGGGCGAAGGAAATCGGCACCGAGTAGCTGCTGGCGTATGGCACTTGGTGGGACGGGCTCCTACTCGTCCGTTAGGCCTCATTTCGCTGCCCGGCACAGATAGGCTGAGACCATCTTTCCTGCGCATTTCGAGTCGGACGCTCCCGGCATCACCAACGTATTCGTGGTTTATCGCAGGAATATTCCAGAACAAATTTATTTGACTTTGAACACGCGGTAATACATATGTAACTTTATGGGAGTCGAGAATGACAAGGTGATACAGTATTTGCCTTGGGCAAGGCATTTTGCACGCTTGTGCAGCGCAAAGTTGCCTCCTCACCTTGATCACGAGGATCTTCAGTCCGCGGGCATTCTGGGTTACCTCCGTGCCGCATCCCGCTACCATGTTGGAGGCGGTGCCTCATTCCGGGGGTATTGTTCCGCACGAATCCGCGGCGCTGTGCTGGATGAAGTACGGCGCTGGGATTGGGCCCCACGGTCGGTGCATCGTAATAACAAGCGTATCACGCGGGTTACTATCGCCCTTGCCGAGCATCTCGAGCGTGAGCCAACGGCGCAAGAGTTGGCCTCGGCGCTCGGCATCGACGACAACGATCTCGCCGCGATTCAGGCCAGCACCCAGCCCCGGCAAATGATCTCGTTCGACGAAACGGCCGAAAACGGCCGGGGCGAGGAAACCATGCCGTTGGCCGAGCGCCTCGCCGATCCGGCCGCGCTCCTGCCGGACGCGCACGTCCGCTCGATCGAGGATCGCCGCACCCTGGCGCAATGCATCAGCAGGCTGCCGAAAACGCAGGCCACCGTGATCGTGCTCCACTACCTGCAGAACGTGCCGCTGCGCGATGTGGCGCAACTGCTCCACGTCACGCCCTCGCGCGTCTCCCAGTTGCACCGCCGCGCCCTCGAGCGGCTGCGCGTGGTGTGGGCCTGCGCGGTGCAGGCCGCTTGAGCGTCACCTGCGCGCCTGCGCAGCAACCCATACTCAGCAATAACGACGCAGCAAGCCAACGATTCTTCATGCCAGCCACGATACCGGATACGTATGCCTATCAAGATGATAGCTGGGATAAAGGAAAGTTAAAACATCAGAAGAGAAGTTCAACTAAAGACCAAAAAAGAGCGGGGTGGTTGCAAGCAAAAAGCAAGGAACCCTTAGAACCACCAAGGCCCTTTATTATTTAGAATGAGCAAATAGCACATATTCAAACCTTTCTAAATTAAATTATAATTTAAGGAGTCGTAGCTCACACTTCAACTGCTACTACCTTCACAAGATACATGCATAAGATACTTCACACTTCAGTGATTGAATGAAAACTCTTGAGAGCTCCAAAAAGTAGACAGCAGTGGACTATTGTCCAGGATACTCAAAAAATAAAACTATCCTCCAGCCATTCAGATATAATATTTGGTCTACATTCCCAATCAAGGTTTGCCAGATCGGTGATCCGGATTGACTCAGACCAGCCCTGGCACGGTACGATAGGGCCTGACTAGGGCCGGACCGAGACAGTCCCTGGTACGATGCGATACAGTTGACTCAATCCGAGTCGCACAGATACAGCAAACCATGTTCCCAATCACCAATAAAAATCAGTCCCTTTTCATGTCGACAACACCATTAAAAAGCTGTAAAAGAAACCCTTTTGTGGAAGGTAGGAATGGAAAATAGACTTCAACAAATCTGACGAATGATGCACACCAACTAAAACTCTTCCCAGAAAAAGAAGGAATCTTACCCTCCAAGACCAATCAATTAATGGACTGCTGAACTGAATTTTGAAATCAGAGAGATCAAGTGAAGACCTTTCAAATGTGAAGCGTGATTTGGATCACGACCTCTCTGAAAGATAAGGAATCTTACACCCCAAAGAAAACCAATTAGCTACAAGACAGTTCAGCACATTCTGAAAACTCAGAAGGGAACAATGTGTCTCAACCTATCTATCAAGAAGTGTGGAATGTTCTATAAAAGACCAGAAACAAACAAATTTCCATCTACTTTTTATGAGTAAAAGATGCTTATCACAATCGTTAAATTCATCACTTCAGCATTAGAAGGCATTATGAGTGTACAATCTAATCTGCTATTTTATTGCATCTCATTTATGGGCATTGTCCAATTTGATGCTGATTGTTTTTTAACTGATTTGATGCTAATTGTTTCAGACAATGGACAAACTTGGTACATATCCCAATGAATCTTTCCACTTTCCTGAAGCAGAAATGACATCATTGCTTTTGTAATCCTTCATATTTCCAGAGAGAGAGAGAGAGAGAGAGAGAGAGAGAGAGATATCCCTACTACGGTTGGACCGGGGAACTCGAGGTGGTGTCACTGTGAGAGAGAGAGAGAGAGCTAGAGGTGGTGTCACTACTCACCACCTGCGGCACTGCGCAACTGCCCCCTGCTGTCGCCCCCTGTCACACACCGGCGGGCCCCTGTCGTTGCGGCCATCGCGCTTTCATCGGGCACACCATCTTCCCCGCGTACATCATCTTCTCGCGTTGCCGCTGCACTACCTTCGCGCACACCGTCCCCCTATCGCACACCATCTTCCTCATGCACTCCGCCTTGCTCTACTATCTCCCATGTCACTTCCGCTGCCACTGAGTGGGAACCACCACTGCCACCCCCTCTCATTGGAGCGGAGTCTACACTTGGCACCACTGCTACCACCCCCTCTCGCCATAGCGGAGGAAGTTCTCTCCTCCTGCCACTATAGCACTGGGTGTGTGTGGGAATTGGCAAGGGGGAAGGTTACTAGGTTAGTGTATGTCAGCCAGGAATTGGAAAGGGGGCATTATTGGCACTACTATTCTTTAGGGCAATCTTTTGATCTGCACCTTTAGATCTAAATCTAAGGGATAACATTGATAACATATATATTGTTTAACGGTAACGGTTGGATATGGGTTCGCATTGGGGTGTATTCGTTTCTATATCCGTTAAGAAAATAGATATATATGTATTTGTATCTGTTAATTTATCAGAAAAAAGTACTATCCATTTGATGTTTGTTAAGCTAACAAAATGAATGGTTATCAAGTTATTGGTTACTATTGACATCTCTACATAAAAGGTATTAAAATTGTAAATTAAATGAGACAGTCGACATGACATTTTGCGTGACTTATTGTTTACGATTTTGATAGCGTGAGTGCTTCGATCGTACTACATTCGTGAATATATGGGTACCATCAATTGTCCCGAGTGCATCCTATCGATCCATAGTCAAGTGCTTCATCAATTGAAAAACTTGTATCCTGAACAATAATTGTTCCTAGTTCAAGTAAACTACCTTGAAGAACGGGTAAAATTTATCGTGATGCCATATCAACGGGTGGACCTTATCACTTACTGTAGGGAGTTAAATGTAAGTATATCTAAGCCCTCGTCACATGATTAACATAAATGCTTATAATTTGTGATAAATGTTGGAAGTGCTCACATAATGCTCCTGTTGCCACACCATTCCCGATGACATGCAAGAATATTATCAGTTGCTCATTGGCAATAACATGCGAATTATCCTTGATCAAGCCCCTTTCCAATAAAACATCCCATTTCAAAACCCATAAAAATTTGCATACTCAAAAAAACTCCAAAAAAATGCATTGTATTTTCCGATGGTTGTTTTGTAGTAATATTTTTTTTTTTTGCAAAGACTAGGAATTTGGGACGAGTCCTCTTCTCACCCAATTTGATGACTCACATTGATCTCCAATTCACCATTCTGGACACTCTCGACCATCATCTCTCTATCCTTCAGAGTGATTCTTACTTTCATGTCAAGTCTGATTATTCCTGTCATTCTGAACAATTCACTGTCAAAATCTTTTGATTACTCTTGCTGCCCTGCGCATCATTTTCCTACAAGGCATTCCTGTCAACTCTCATCTGGGCATTCTAATCATTCCAATCCCAATCTTTCAACTAATTTGCCAAGATTGTCATCCTCATGGCAACAATGAATAGAAAAATGTTTGGAATGCTCTCCTGCTTCACAACTTTTTCTATGATGCTTTCCATGATACTTTTCAATGCTATGCAATATTGTTTGATGCTTTCATTTCATGTTATGATTGTTATCATCATTGTTTATCTTTTATGATATTTAGGATAATGAATTTTTTAGCACAGGAAAAGAAGCTCTGGGACCCACCGTCTGGGCGTCATCCATAGCCCCATGGTGTTTGCACCTCATCTCTCAGTTCCCTCATGCTCATTGTTATCACCATCTCTTTGTATACATTTCTACTATATGTTATCTACGCTACTAGATCATATCAAGGACCTTGTCGCTTTGGTAAATCTGGAATTTGAGTTTCCCTTCATCAAAAATAATGATGATTTCAGAGGAATCTTAGTCCCATGGATAGGTCGTTGAGTCATCTAAGACTGGGGACGATGGTTCACTTTTGTGAATTGGTGCACGGATAAATGGGCTTCAGCTTAGTATCAGCTCGCGAAATCAGTTTCTTGACTCAGTCTAGACAGCTTAACAATATTATCCTTGATTATCTTCTTTTTTATTTTATTTTAATTTTCCCTTTGAACCCAACATGCATTCATGTAGGACTTTGAACTAACATTGAAAAATCATTCTGATAATCTGATTTTGAGAGTCAATTAAATCTTAATGATCAAGATATGAGATATTCATTGTCGAATTGAATCCTCAGTTTGTCTTGTCGTTGTGTTGGGCTGTTTTCTTGAAAACTCTTTGTTTGGATTTCTATCCTCTATTTTCAATCTCCTTTTCCTTTTGATCTGCCTTGACTGCAACACGTCCACATTGACTGGTAACCGCTCCCCAATGGCGAGACCTACAGGTTTGTGACCTGGGGTACTTCCACCGCGTTGGAAGTTGA
>JANBPO010005480.1:0-58850 GCA_024336825.1 Amorphophallus titanum | reverse complement strand
ACAAGACACTTCCAGGCAGACCATGGGTTGTGAATGCTCAAAGATGCGTATTATGCTTGCTGGGCTAAAATAAAAGAAATTGTTAAAATGAATACAAATAAAAGATAAAATAGAAACTACTCGAGAATAGTAATGTTATACTAGGGCAATCAGGGTCAAGACACTATCTGCAACCACTGCGTGCGAGATAGAACCATCGTCCCCTTATTTCCCCAACCTAACGGCCTATCCGAAGGTTAAACGCGTACACCTAGATCATCATCATTTTTGTTATAGGGGAACATTAGATCCTGGAATATGTGAACAACCAACTGGTTCTCGAGATAATATATCTTAGCTACCATATAGTAATGCAATAAGGGATATTTTGCAGTTGTGGGAAGTAGTTGGAATTCAATACCAGCAAGTTGCTAACACCATGCACATATTCACTATAGGTCATAAGAATAAAGGTATTCAGAACTGCACTATGCCCAAAAGTCATATCAGCCCCCCTTGCAGACACTCCTTGGACCCTTTCAAATAATTCTGAATTGACCATGATTTCAATGCCCTTGACGACTGTGAATAACTCACCATTTCCCTCATTCAGATTCCCAGAAAATTCTTGAACAAGGTTAGGATAAAATCGAGTGTACCTTGTCATGAAATCAACCTAACCATCCTGAACTTCAAAAATACACTTAGGTCGGGGAAGAACTCATGCATCTCGTCAAAGTCGGCTAGACAAGGCTCAAGGATAGGCTATGGCCATATCACCGGTGCCCGTGGAGGTGGAGCTACCCACTGTGGTGGAGGAGCTTGGCCCTCAGTTCTCCTGGTGATAGACTCTCCTTGGGTGAGACGCCGATAACTTCTTCTAGACGCCATCCAGACAAGAAACCCGCTGTGAAAATCTTGAAGGTGAATGATATCTTCCCTTAGGAGGTGAAGGACACAAAAGGACACACAGCCAGTGCTAGACAGATTTTTCCCACAACCAGGAAGCCAAAGAAGAAGCGTTGGATCCACACAAGCTACTCCAGAGATTTCTTCCAAAATGTTGACAAATTGGCTGGATCTTGTGCAGATGGAAGAAAGAGGGTGTTTTTGGGTGTGAGATGGAGATGTGGAGTGTTCTAGGGTTTGAGGAAAGGTTGGGAGGATGCATGGAAGAGAAGGAGCGAAGAAATGAGGGCGAGAACTCTCTTAAAAGAAGGTTCAGATGCTGTTCGGTCGGCCTGATTTGCCTGTTTCGGTCGCCTCAGCTCGACCCTCAAACCACTGATGAACTGATCGGTCTTCACTTCCTCATCCGCCATGATATGCGACTTCCGAGAGCCCATCGATCCTCGAGAAGCGAGGAGACTAAAGTATCAAGATCAACATTCTGTCCTCCTCGACGGAACCCTTTATAGAAGATCCATTGCTAGTCCCCTCCTCAAATGTCTCGACGTCCCTGAAGCCCATTAGGTGGTCGAGGAAGTGCACGAAGGCATTTATGGTGCACATTAAGGAGGGCGGTCGTTAGCAAGGATTCTGCTATGGCGAGGCTATTAGTGGCCCACTCTCCAGTGAGAATGCTCGGCATACATTCAAAAATGTGATCGGTGTCAGTGGTTCGACCATTTAACCCACCAACGAGCCTCGAAACTCGTGACCCTAACCGAGCGTTATCCCTTCGCTCAGTGGGGAATCGACATCCTAGGCCCGTTTCCCGTGGCCCAGGCTTAGAAGAAGTTCCTTATCATCACCATCGACTATTTCTCCAAGTGGATTAAGGCTGAAGCCACTGCCAGAATATCGGAGGCCGTGATTTGGAGCTTTGTATGGAAGTCGATCATCTGTCGCTTTGGCATCCCCCGAGTAATCGTGAGTGATAATGGTCGACAATTTAACTGTGCTTATTTTCAGAATAAGTGCACCGACCTACATATTCTCAATCACTTTACCTTGGTAGCCCACCCTCAGGCTAACGGACTGGTCAAAAATGCCAACAAAACCATCATCAAAGGCATCAAAAGCTGGCTTGGGAAAGCTAAGGATAATTGACTTGAGGAATTGCCTAGCGTAATGTGGTCATACCGAGCCACTCCAAGAGCTGTCATAGGCGAAACTCCATTCCAACTGGTATATGGTACAGAGGCTGTAATTCCACTGGAGGTCGGTAGCCCATCTCTTCGGGTTATAAGCTTCTTACCCGAGCTAAACGAGTAGAAGTTACTAGAAAATTTGGACATGGTGGACGAAGCAGGTGAGATTGTGAGAATCCGAGCTACGGAATACTAGCGTTGCATGACTCGCTATTACAACGCCCAAGTCCAATATAGATAGTTCCAACTGGGAGACTTCATTTTGAGAAAGGCCGAAGTCTCTCGACCACTAGAAGTGGTGGAAAAGCTAGCC
The DNA here is from genome assembly GCA_024336825.1 of Amorphophallus titanum. Taxonomy (NCBI): domain Eukaryota; kingdom Viridiplantae; phylum Streptophyta; class Magnoliopsida; order Alismatales; family Araceae; genus Amorphophallus; species Amorphophallus titanum. The sequence goes on along the minus strand of JANBPO010005480.1, from coordinate 56,465 downwards.
CCTAATTGGGAAGGCTCTTACCGAGTGGTCGAGACGCTCGGAAAAGGAGCGTACCGGTTATCTACCATGGAGGGAACACCAATTTCTCAGACTTGGAATGCTACGGCACTACGGAAGTTCTACTTCTGAGCCCATACATGTAAGAAATTGATCAAAATAGTAATTTTCATTTTTATTGCATCAACATTTATGTACATTAGATAGGCTGTAGCTAGTACAATATGCATAAGTTTTGACGTATTTTCGACCAACTAAAGGGTCGTCGGATCTAATTTGACCAAGTAGGTTTCCGTCATTTTAATTATCAGTCGCAAATACGTCATAAATTAATGACATATTTTTGACTGATTAACGGTTCGTCAGAACTAATTTGACCCACAAGTTTCCGACGTATTCATACTCATCGTAAATATGTCAAAAAATACAGACGTATTTTAGACCAACTAACGTTTCATCGAAACTAATTTGACGAACAAGTTTCCAACGTATTAATCATCCGTCTCCAATATGTCAAAAATTAACGACGTATTTTCGACCAAATTAGCTTTCGTCGGAACTAATTTAACCCACAAGTTTCCGACGAAACAATATTTATGTCGCAAATACGTCGGTAAGTTTCGACTTATTTTTGACAAATGTACTTTTCGTCGGAAATAATTTAGGCCCATAGTTTTCCGACACATTAGTTTTAGTCAGAAATACGTCGAAAAGTTTAGACGTATTTTCAACTAAATTATTTTCGTAACAAATATTAATTAATTTTTACATTATTAATTACCGACATAAATACGGATGAAAATTTCGACGACATGTTTTCGTCGGTAATTTCAGACAAATTGGCGACGAAATTATATTACGTTAGGAATTAGCGACGTAATCGTTCCGACATGCATATTCCATCGCAAATACATCTGCAATCCGTCGATAATTCACTTCCCGACATATTTCTGACGTATTCACAATGGAATATGGACGTCGGAAAAACCTGTTTTCCTTGTAGTGTTGGATGAAATTTGACAGTTCAAATGCTTGGAATTCTTGGAGTACACCTATTAGAGGTGTTACTCATCTGACAGGACCCAAGAACTCTTGGGCTCCTAGGTTTGCAAAATAATTCTCGGTTTGCAGGTGTGCCTTGATGAGAGAAAATAAAGGGGATTAATAAAGATCAAGGCACATGATGGTTAGTCAAACCCCACTCTGGCTTTTCTCATCTTTTTGTCTGAATAATACTCTTTGAGTTACTACATGTTTGGTCGGATTGAATTTATTAATGTCATTTGATGCAATTCTATCAATTGGTATCCTATTAATTGGTATCATTGATTGATGCTATTTTGTCATGATTGTTATGCTTCTAAATATCTACCACATGCTAGTCTCGAATGGGATTTCATATGCCAAAATTCATTCATGAGTAGTTATTCATACTTAGACTAGAAGCATAGGTCTGCATGACCCTTTGGTATATCAAATGGTATGCTGGGAGAAGGGCAGATCATTTCTGTCTGGAAACCCACATCATGCGTAGAGGCTACGTACTTCATAACCATAAAGGCTATCCTCTAGAAAGTCATGAACCAGAAAGTACTAGCAAGTATATAATTTTCTCAATATTGCCCCATGGTTTTCACCCCTCTATAAAAAAATTACTCCGAACGTAATGTGATGCTAGTATTCATCGTACCACATAGTCTTCAACACGTTTTTTGGCTCTCTGCCGTGGGGGCTAGTCTGGAGCCCTTGGACACTGTCTGTGCTCGCTATTGCATCTTCAAGTTACAGATCAACTTACTTCCATGAGAATAAAATAACATTCCGGCCAATAATGTGCATTTCAACAAGTAGTTCCAAGGTAAAGAACACCTCGAAGTATGACTATGAGAGTTCAAAGAAAGATTTAAATCAAGGTCATGCTACGAAAAGAATCTGGCAGCACAACGGCATGTTCTTAGATTTCCATCAGTCATTAATCACTTGTTAACAAGTGTTAGGTTCCAGACAATCATTAGACCATCTAGGAACTTAGGAAAAATCAACCCAAAGGTCAAACCCCAGGTTAGAAAAGAACTTGAGACAGGCGGTCATTTACTAGACCATTTATGGACTCACACGGTCGAGTCAGGACCATTTAGGGTGGGTCGACACCAGAACCAAAAGGCTCGACACAGAGTATGGATGCAGTCATGGTCTGACCATTTAATGAGAGAAGCGATCTCGGGCCGACCGTTAATGGGCCTTAGCGGTCGTCTGAGAACCATTTTTATCCAGGACATAGAAAAACACTGAAGTGTAAGCGCTTTCTAGACATTGGGTCTTTTGAAGGTACAATCAGCTCGACATTCTGGTGGGAATCCCAAGCTCACGGAGACTTACGGAGGTCTTGAAATAAGATCACTTAGTTTGGTGGAAGGAATATCCAATGGAGAGGATCACAAGTCCAAGAATGTGTGCCTATAAGTGTAAAGTGTAACTAATGATCACACACCGGGGTACGCACCATGTACTTAAGAAAGACTATAGACGAGAAGGGATCGTGGTAAAACAGCGATCAAGCATCATTAAACAAGTACATGAAGCACGTGAAAATGTGATCATTAATACAAAAGTATATGTTTTGGCATGAAAGCAACATAAGCTAAAATAAGTTTAGAATGTGTAAAGAACATGAAATCTGTCAAGATGGATGCTTAACATAATCAAATATATGAATATAGTATCATAAGCAGGAATAAAACTTAATTATCTAGGCTTATCATGTGAGTAGCAGGGTTGGCAACTTCAATTGGAGTCGGAAGAGTCCCCTCTTCCCTCTCCCTGGCCACGTCGCCAGATACTGCCGCTAGGTGGAGTGGCCCCAAGGAGAGAGGGGGGGCAGACTCACCTTATAAAATTCCATTTTTTTTGGCCCTTTTCATCCTAATTTGACTAAGAAAGAAAAGGACACTTGGTTGGGGAGGATACGTGGAAGCTTGCGAGACTTGTGCACGTAGACTGGAGGGTGAACCCATCGTGATGTCGCTCTGTGCTTTCGCGTGTGGAATATGCGAACTGGTACGGCACACGAACCTCTTCGTAGGACTGCAGATTGGACAAACTGGGGCTGAGTAGGGTCGTGGGACCACTAGACTGGAGGGAGGGCACGGCCCCCAGGGGGTTCGCCCTCCCCGGGGCGCGCGGCCCTGGCCTAGGGTGAACTGGCCCCGGGCCGGCCGTAACCCCAGGGGATAGCCCCGGGGGTCTTCTTGTGTTGTTTGGGGGTGTCCCTTGAAGGTTGTTGAGCTCCGAGAGGCTGGAATGGGCCCGTGGGGGCCGTTGTTCTTCAGGTTGTCGTAGTCGCTCGGAAGGCATTCCGGTAAATGCCCGACACACCCTGGATTGCCGACCGACTTGGGTATATGGCTGAGGGGGCCGCACGGTGGGCCTTATGTTGGAGATAGGAGCTTGTGGGAGCTAGGGGGGAGGCATTTTGTAGGCGTGGGTCATGCCTTGGGCTATGTGCCGCATTGCACGGTGGATTGGCAGGGTAGTCTTGGGTCGACCCGAGTGCTAAAGTTAAGTGGCTTGTTACAACTTGTCTGAGTGTCAGGGTTGGGCCCGACATGCTGGGGGGTCATTGTAGGACCCAATTAAGGGACTGGAACCACGGGATAGCCCATGGTTTGGTGTAGATGGCCTGGAATGTACGTGCCCACAAGGTGTTCGACAGAATGCCGAACATACCCGTTCAAGCCGTATACCCGTGCGATAGGCCTCCAAAGCCTGCAGCTGACTATGTTAGGTCTCCCTTTGACCTTGGGGGGTTGTCAGGAGTGTTTTAGGGTGGGCCCGCGGCCCTTTTCACTGGGTGCCATGTGGTGTGGCTTAGTGTCGAGGCGCCCCCGGGTTAGCCTAGAGGTGATTTAGGATACGGGCAAGCTCGTATATGAGTGGCCGGAGTTGACTCCGGGTAGTTGCTTGTGTCGCCCTGTATGACGGCAAACTAGTCAGGGCCCTGGTAGGGTCCCGCGGGGTTGTAGTAGGGGCTAAGTAGCCCACGCGTGGAAGGTGTTCGTGGAAATGTCTGAACCCTTATTTCTTATCCTTTTACCGGGAAATAGTCCAGGTACAACAAGGTAACATATAGATGACAAAGGTGGGCTGAGTCGACATCTGATTAAATTATCTATCGAATATTTTACTCAGATAATTATTCAATCAAACGAACACGAATTAGAATTCGGCTTGAATGTTAAACGGATAATCGTCGACCCTAATGAAACAGTAATATTTTGAATATCTTGAATATATTTTATAATTATTGTTTCCAAATGCTGGGTTGTGGAAACAGAATACAAATGAGAGGTATTGCAAATGCCACCTGATCATGAGTCAAGCTTGGGCGACTTGCAAATAATGGCTCAGCTCATTTGTAGCCCTAGCTAGTCCCATCATGCTATTGACCATGCTCGGTCAAACTAATTAATTAAGATCTATTCAAGGACAAATAAGATCTAAAAGTCTACATATTTTTTAAAAAAACTCACCCGAATTAACTAAAGCCAACTTTAGGCCTATAAAAGTTCCGTTTTAAGCACATTGTCACAGCCAAGCTACAGCCTAATTAGGACCTGTAAGGGGGTTATAATGTTCAAGCTTTAGTTGGATTGGCTTTTTGTGTAGCTAGCATTCCCACATCTTGTGTTCCCGTCATGAATGGTGTAACTTCAGGGTGAACATTTGGGGCACTTTAAATTGGCAGCCTTTAGACATTCGACAGTTATTTCAAGTACTATTCTCAATTTAAGGGGACGGGGAACACTACTTTTTGATTAAGGCCACGATTGGTAACAATTCCGTCATAGGTAATCTTTGTAAATTTACTTCACCATACTAACCACTGATATGGGAAGGATTACCATCATTGTAAAATCTCTAAAATCTTATCTTTCTCTGCTTCGAAGGATTACAGAAATTGGACTCCATATGTGTTGTATTCTCGTTCATACTTAAATTTTTCAGTGCTCGAAAACCCACATCACTGGTGGACATTCGTTTACGCTTTAATGTTGTCAGAGATTTCATTAGTTGAAATCTCCGCTAACGTGTTCTCCAAACGTGACCTAAGATTTGCACGTTTTTGTCTTGGGTTCTGCACATTTTTTAGTTCCCCCTTAATTTGGTCAGTGTTATTACCGCATTAATTCATGACGAGAAATTAATTAAGCCCTTGCAATTTTTTATCTTCAAATGGTATCCAATGAAAAATGACACATGCACTGCGTACTCTTGCAGATGGAATGGACTATACTTGAGCAAATTGTTGGAGGAGTGTGGAGTCTGATCCGGATGTTGGTAGGCTTTTCCCCTGTCCTTTCGCGGATCTGGGGGGTATTATTATAATTTCACCCAGGAGACTTGCCCTTGACTCCTTGTATATAAAGACAACATCTCTTGTAATTGTTTCTTAGTGCGAAAATGCATGGTTTATAAAGATGAGCATGATATAACCAAAACCATGAAGATCAGGTAATCATATGATAGACAACGTGAGATCATACACAAGCATCGATGCATACTCTATATGCTCTGACTTGACAGTGCATGCTATGCAGTAGAACAACTACACCTGCATCGACCTAAGCAAACCACAGGTAGTCCTGTTGTGCACAGAGATATAGATGAAGACTATGAACATGCACCGACCTGTGTGATACACAGGTGAGCCTGTCGAGCTATCATGAAAAGATGCACAGACTCTGCATGTGCTTAGACCTAAACTGCACAAACTTTCCATGTGCACAGACCTAAAACATGCATAGACCTATATGTGTACAGACTTGAACATATGCACAGACCTTGATTTCTGAATGTGCACAGACCCTAAAATGTGCACAAACCTGAATGCTGCATGTGCGTAAACCTTACAAGTCATGATAGGAAATGTGCATTGACCTTGTCGACGATGCTCCAAAACATGCATCGACCTTACCTTATGCCAGATGCAATGTGCATCGACCTGTGTTACTTCATACAGATACATGCATCGACCTGAGTTCTCACATAAACTAAAGATGCATCGACCTGTGTGAATGAAGATAAATGCATGCATCGACCTACATTGACCTTGATATGCAACATGCATCGACTTTATATGCCTCAAACTGAAATGTGCATCGACCTTACCTGATATAGAGAAGGTATATGCACCGACCTGTATGCTTCAGACTGAGATGTGCATTGACCTTACCTGATAAGGAGAAGAAATATGTACAGACCTTTCAATGCATCACAGCTAACTGGTGTTGACCTTTTGTCACCTTTTTGAACAGTCAATAGTGTTGACTTTTTATGTTGACTTTTTATGTTGACTGCACATTGACCTTGCTACTTTTAACTGACTTTCAACCTGTTCTTTGTGCAACTTGAACACCTCAACAACACAAGCAGAATCATGAGAGCACATGCATGATTCTTTATCAACAAAGCACATTGATTGATCATATTAAAGAGTATACATGACTATAGTTTTTGACAGCATCAAAACACAGGGACACAACACTTTATGCCAACCCTAAGAAATGCACTTTCATGACTAGTCAGGTTACCTTCTTAGGGTTCATTGTGTCTAGCGAGGGAGTTTTCGCCGACCTGGAGAAGGTCAGGGCTATAGTGGAGTGGCCCGAGCCTCGTACTCTTCATAATGTCCATAGCTTTCATGGACTGGTGACCTTCTATCGCCATTTTATTTGAGGCTTTAGCTCTATCACGGCTCCTATCACTGATTAGATCTGAAAGGGGATGTTTGAATGGACGAAGGCCGCCTCGACTACATTTGCACTCCTCAAAGAGCGCATGACTCAAGCACCTATTCTTAGACTTCCTGATTCCACAAAGGTGTTTGAGGTCACATGCGATGCCTCCGGGGTTGGTATTAGTGGTGTTCTGAGCGAGGAGACCCACCCCATTGCATATTTTAGTGAGAAATTGAGCGACACTAAACTGCGTTACTCCACGTATGATAAGGAGTTTTACATAGTTGTGCAGGCCCTTCAACATTAGAGACATTACTTGTTGCACCAAGAGTTTGTCTTGTTTTCTGATCATGAGGCGCTCAAGTATCTCCATGCCTAGAAGAAGCGTAATTCTTGTCATAGTCATTGGGTGGAGTTTCTTCAGGATTATACCTTTGTGCTGAAGCACAAGGCCAGTGCCGAGAACCGAGTGGCCGATGCTCTGAGCCGTCGTGCATATCTTTTGACCACCATGAGTGTAGAGGTGGTAGGGATGGATAGGATGAAGGAGGCATACGCGGATTGTCTAGACTTTGGTCTGATCTACACCACCCTTCAGGCAGGACCGTCCTGAGAGCACACTGACTATATGGTGCAGGACAGTTACCTTTTTTGGGGGAGTCGCTTGTGTGCTCCGCAGACTTCAGTTCGCGACTTCCTCACTTAGGAGATGCATGCGGGAGGTCTAGCCACTCACTTCGGTCAGAATAAGACCATCGAGGCAGTCAAGCATCAATTTTATTGGCCTAGTCTAAAGCGTGATGTTGCTCACATAGTGGCCCAGTGTCGTACCTATGCTGTGGCCAAGATGAGGAAGAAGGTTTCACGTCCTTACACTCCTCTTCCTATGCCTGATAGACTGTGGCAGGATATCAGCATGAATTTTGTTTTGGGGTTGCCACGGACCGCCCGCAAGCATGATTCTATTTTTGTGGTGGTTGATAGAATCTCAAAGATGGCCCTTTTCAATCCTTGTTCGAAGACTTCTGATGCCACTAGGGTTGCTCGTTTATTCTTCTCAAGTGTAGTGAGCCGATTTGGCCTCCCTAAGTCCATTGTGTCTGATCGTGATGTTTGGTTCACTAGTTACTTCTGAAATACCCTTTGGCATATGATGGGCACGCAGCTCAAGTTCTCTACAGCGTATCATCCCCAGACTGATGGACAAACTGAGGTAGTCAATAGAAGTTTGGGGAACCTCTTGAGATGCTTGGTTAGGGAATGCGAGAGGGACTGGGATCTGGTTTTGCCACTTGCCAAGTTTGCATATAATGACTCAGTCAATAGGACCACGGGCATGAGTCCTTTTGAGATCGTCACAGGATATAGACCTAGGAAGCTAGTGGATCTAGTTCCCTTACCCATGCATACTAGAGTGTCGTAGTCTGCAGAGTCATTTGCCGAGCATGTTAGGTGTTTGCATGACGATATTCGTCAACATATAGAGACCAGCAACGCGCGATATAAAGAATTGGTTGACGCTCATAGACACCCCCGTGAGTTCCAAGAGGGAGATCATGTCATGATCTAGGTCAGACCAGAACGGCTTCCTTCTGGAGCCGTGAAGAAACTACAGGCTTGTGGTGCTGGCCCCTTTAGAGTTTTGAGGTGAGTTGGATCCAATGCATATGTTGTAGACTTGCCAGAGGACTATGGTATCAGTTGCACATTCAACGTCTCAGATTTAGTCGCATATAGGGACCCGATAGTGATCCCCAGTAAGTTGTTTGGGCCTTCCCCACCCCATGTGAGCAAGCCCTCTCCTGAGAGTCCACTTCTAGCCCTGTCACCACAGCAGCGTGAGCGGATAGAGTCTATGCTGGATGAGCAGGTGACTACCACTAGGAGTGGCCTGTATCACCGCTACTTTGTGCTTTGGAGAGGACATCATGTGTCTGACGACACGTGGATTACGCAGGCAGAGGTAGAGCGGCTAGACCCCAACTTGCTGGAGCGATATCATAGCGACCTTGATCCTCACTTGACGGGGCCAAGTGCCTCCCACCCGAGGTGGATTGGTGAGGACACCAGAGGCCTAGATTGACATTAGGCCTCAAGGATGAGCCACCAACAACGGACTCACGGAGCCACATTGGCTTCGTTATGGCTCGGAGACAGTTAGATTTTACTTTCCCTTGTATTTCAGTTGTGTTTGCTTTGTAGGCCATGTATGGGCCATCTAGACATTATTAGTCTTCTAGAGTTAGGGGTTTCTCTTTTGTGTTAGTGGGCTGGGTGCACCCAAGGCCCACTTGGACTAGGGAGTGCCATGGCCCAAAGCCCACCCACCCCCCCACACCCTCCTCCATCCTCCCTCAGCCTTCATCTACCATCCCCCATGCAGCTCCATCGCGTATCCCGTCACTACACACCCCTCCACCATCTAAGCACTGTCTAGGTCACAGGTAGTAGACTTACTGCTGATTATATACCGATGGAATCGACATCTAGACAGCTTCACAGCAGAGGTGGTCCCATTGTCATCCGACCTCGGAGCTACCCGGAGGAGTGGATCTCGCCAGACTGCGCATCCTGTCCCCAGTAGGCGACCTGAGGCCGAGTGCAGAGATTCCCACAACCAGTTCGGCGAGGCTCCTTATGCTACCTTTGGAGAGGAAGAACTACATCCAGTCTTCTTCCCCCCCTGAAAGGAGAAGGTCATTTGCCCACCGGAGCACCTTGTTCTAGCCCTCTTCGTCAAAGTGCGCAGTCTGATCCTGCCTAACCTAGGTTGGACCAACCCCTTCTTCTCTATTTAGTACATTCTTTTCCGACCTCAGTTGGGGACCCCGCTGGTCCCTGTGCGAAGTAGCTTTGCCCACGGTCGCGTCGACACTAGTCTCGCCTTCATCGGATTTCATAGTAGACCATGACATCCTCTGCAACAGCTGGCTGTGGTTCTGAGTCAGATAGGAACAGTCCGGAATGGTCCTGAACCCAGAGCTTCAGCGACCCTCTTCGTCCCTCGATTGGCCTCAAAATTTGACGACACCTTCCTGGGTCAGTCTCGATCATTCCAGCACTGATTCCACTGCCAGAAGCATTCAGAGGAGCTTGTGGTCGTCCCGATATCGGCACCCTGTTAGTCAGGACCAGGGTGGACTGAACCAGCCCGGATCGCGAAGTTGAACCTGCCGCACCCCAACCAGAACCCCGATCAATTGTCGACTTCCTACTGTAGACTGCTACTTCATCCTCGGTTAATTTTGCACTGGCCCCACTCCCAACAGCCCTCGGAGGCACCCGTAGTTACCCCGACTTCAGTCTACTATCCCTGCAGGACCAGCACTGGGCAGAACTAGCGTCAACTTATTCCCCACCCCCGCCTGGCCGACTGAAAGCCCCTCCCTACGTGGAGATAGTTTTGGTTGTAAAAGATTAACCCTCACCCCTTGATCAACCCTCCTGCGAGAGGTGTAGTGGTGTAATCCTTCCATTTCAGGTCAAAGCATCACCGGCGCAACATGCGGGTGCACACCCACGCTTCCCAAGTCACCCCATCTCCGGCTGGGATCAGTGTCTTCACACTGGATCAGGTGGGCGACTGGATCCCTTGCTGGTTTACTACTTTTGCTTGATTATTATTGCTTCGGAGATCCGAACCAAAGTGAAAGGGTTTATTCTTTAGTTCTTTGGCCGGGAAAGGATCTTAACCAAAGTGAAAGGTCTCTTCTTTTGTTGAGTAGCCGAAGGCCGAAGGTGGGATTGCTTGTTGGTTCGACATCTGTCAGCTCGAATGTCGATGATTGAGAAGCTGTTGGCTCAGAAGCCGATAATTAGGAAGCTATCGGCTCGGACGTCGATGGTTGAAAAGCTATCTGCCCATGGGCCGGTGATTGAAAAGTAGTCGGCACAGGGGCCGATGATTAAAAAGTTGTCAGCATAGGGGCCGATGATTGAAAAGCTGCCAGTGCAAAGGTCGATGATTGAAAATCTGTCAGCGTAGGGCCGATGATTGAAAAGCTATCGGCGCAGGGGCCGATGATTGAAAAGTTGTCGGTGCAGGGCCGATGATTGAAAAGCTATCGGTGCAGGGGCCGATGATTGAAAAGCTATCGACACAGGGGCCGATGATTGAAAAGTTGTCGGTGCAAGGCCGATGATTGAAAAGCTGTCGGCATGGGAGTCGATGATTGGGAATCTGTCGGTTTAGAGCCCCGATGGTCGAACACCTATCGGTTTAACTCCCCGATGGCTGAATGTCTTATCGGCTTGAAGCCCCGATGGCTGAATGTCTTGTCAGCTTGAATCCCCGATGGCTAAATATCTTCGGTTGAATGCCCCGATGGCGGAACATTCTTCGGCTTGAAGCCCCGATGGCTGAATATCTTCGATTTAACACCCCGATGGTAGAACATCTTTGGCTTGAAGCCCTGATGACTGGGTGTCTTGTCGATTCAACGCCCCGTTGGCGAAACATTCTTCGGCTTGAAGCCCTGATGGCCAAATATCTTTGGTTTAACGCCCCGATGGCGAAGTATCTGTCGACTTGAAGCCCCGATGGTTAGATATCTTTGGTTGAACACCCCGATGGTGGAACATTCTTCGGCTTGAAGTCCCGATGGTTGATTATCTTCGATTTAACGCCCCGATGGCAAAACATCTTGGGCTTGAAGCCCCGATGGCTGGGTGTCTTATCGATTTAACACCCTGTTGGTGAAATATCTTTCAGCTCGGACGAAAGGTTGCGATGCCAACCATATAAGTGGTCGATTGGGTGGATGGCTGAAGGCCGAAGGTAAAAGACCACATCGGTCTCAAGACCTTCTTTCCTTTCTTCTCTTCTCCCATTGTGTGAAGAGGCAGGTGCAAAGACCGCGTCTACCTCATGGCTATTCTTTCTTTTCTTCTCTTCCCTTTTTGTGTGGAGAGGCGGGTGCAAAGACCATGTCTGCCTCATAACTAAATTATAAATTTGTGTGTGCGATGACATTCACGGCAATTGCAGGATGAGCCGAGGGAAAAATAGTCAACAAACCAGCAAGGGGGATGCCCTAGGGTGCCCCCTCTATCAAGAGTTAGTCAAAATCTCTCTCCTCCATGCAAATCAAGAAAGATTTGGAGACATTTGAAAGAGATTACATTTGAAAGAGATTAAGGAATCTCCTCAAAACAAGCAACTAGAAGATAGAGTCCAACAAAAAGAGGAAAAAGCCCAAGAACCCTAGCCGCCCCCTCTCTGTTGGTTGTGCCCTCCCCACTCTCACCCTTACATCCTCCTCCTTCTCAGATCTAATCCTAACCTTCCATCTAGCCAAACCCTAGAGAAACCCTAAATAGCTCTCATCCCCTATTTAATATCTCAATGAGTAGGACACCCCCATCATCCAATTCTTTTCCTCTTAAGAATAGGTGTAGGTGACTAGTTAGGTAGATTCTCCACCCCCTTTCTTCTCCTTTCTCTTCTTGACCCTCTCTTCTTCTTCCCTTCCTGTGCCCTCTTTGTCTCCATCTCCCTCTCCTAGGAGTAGCTTAGCTAGGTAGAATCCATCTTTCTTCTTCCTCCTCTCTCCATCGCCATCTCTTCCTCCTCTCCCTTAGATTAATTTCTCTTCGCTATCTCCTCCTTGTTCCACTCTTCATCTCCTCACCCTCTCCCCTTCCTCTTCTTTCCATCGCCCTCTCTCTTCTTCCTCCCTCTTGCCAAGTTCTCCAAGGGCAATAACAAGAAGAAAGTCGGCGTCCTCTACTCTAGCGTGAGCGGCAAACACATGAATCGACATGAGATGGCTCGTGATCCAAGACTCAAGAAAGGATAGCTCCATCACTAACATCAACGCTGCTTCATCTTTGCTCTAGGCTCTTCTGTCTTTCATATTTTGATTGTACTTTGTTAGACTTTGTTTCTAAGCACTAGTTTGTTGAGTAGTAATCTTGCACTTTCATCTTGTAGACTTTTCCTTCTTAACAATAGAAATATTGTTTACTTGTTATTCATCTTGCTCCCCCATCCCTCTCTTTCTTCCTTCTTTTGCTCGTAGTGTATTGTGTTTATTTTTAAAGGAGATATAGGCGCGTAGTCATAGGTGTTTTCAAAGGTCCATCTATTTTTAACTTTCTCAATATCAAACTTAAGAAAAAAACAATCACCAAGGTTGTTGAACTCTAAAACTCAATGTCTTTCAACTTAAAATTTGTGGATTCGACCCAATTTTGCCATTATTCTGCACCATTTTATTCGTGCAAGGTAGATTTTAAGATTGTGTAGATGAGCGTGGCTGCCGAACTAATCTCGGCTCCCTGAACTACTCCGGGTAGCAACAGGAAGGCAAACTCTAATCTGACAAAGGCAAGAGTTGTCGATCTGTCAGGCCTACAAAGAAAGGCAAAAAGTCTAGAAAAGACCTAAATAGACACAGGCACCCTCAAGCACACACGACTCGATTATCATGCACGCTCTTCTAGACATAACCACACACACACAACTAGGATGTCGTGCACACGACACAACACTGACCTCGTGCAAAGCCGAGAGAAGGCTAACCCGGAAAGGTCACGACGCGCGAGAAATGCGAGAGTCACATGTCACGTGACGGAAGTACCCCCTCACTAGAAGAATGGCTAGCTGCGTCCACTAATGTCTTATGCTGCGCCATAAGTACCTCGCTACGGACGCCTAGAACGGTGGCGACTGAGGTACATGCTGAACCAGAGCAGGAACTACAGTTGCGAGTGACTAGATAGGGTAACACCCGTCGACGTCAGTCTAAGCCCCTGACTACATGTACACACGCTGGCTCACTGCCTAAGCCAGGCCTCTAGCTAGTATTCCCCCTTTGGAGGACGCTATAGTTGGACCGGGGGCCCACGGAACTAGCTTAAAAATTGTACAACTGGAACTACCCCGTCACAAGGGCCGACATGTCGTAACGTGTCGTAAGGCTATGACTAGTGGAGGCTCACTAGACACAGAGAGTTAAAATACAAGTGCTGGAGTACAGACAAGTAAGGAAGCACTGTCACACATACTACAAAGGACCACGACAGCACAAGAAACTGCCGATAGACTCAGGGCAAGGCAACTAGACCTACAACCACAACGATCTTTGAGTCTCACGACTCGGGGTCAAGATCGTTGCTTACGGCGGAACAGGCCACCAACCGGTCTAATCCTCAGCCAGAGGAAATGACACGACTGTGTAAAATGACACACGGAGACTTGAGGGAGCACCAATAACCCTCAGCAGACTTGGACACATAAATCGAGGTAAAATGATACCTCGAGATATCCAGAACTACGTCTCAGGCTGGATAGAACCACCAAGAAACACACAAGGTCACCTGTCAACCACTGGGTCACCACGGGTTGACCGGGACCAGACTATGATGACTCTACAGTAGGAAAGAGAATCCCACTTCAAGCAAGAAAACTCCTAGCTACCTCATAGCGTGGTCTCAGCCCTCATAGGATGTCAGGAGACATCCACGGGAATGGCAAACCACAAGGTCAAGCCGAGAGATCGGAGAACTAGAATGATGGGAAATGACACTCTGGGCATAAGCGATCAATCACTCAGATAATCCCCAATGGTTTTGACATAGGTTAGTTTGTTGACTGACTGGACAGAACCACAGGGGGAAGAAAAAACAATAACAATATCAATAAAAAGAAGAGCATTTTAACCAGTGAAGGATAAAACTCCAACATGAGAGTAACAAAGGGAGTGGTAGCAGGGATAAGAAGCTGAAAACAGGTATTGCTAACTTACAATAGAATGGGCATGGTAGTGGGAGACACAAGGGACAGATCTGTTTCAAAGAATAGTTTTGCTGTGAAATTAAGTAACCAATGTCTGCTTATGGAAATTGCCATTAGAAAAGGCTTGAAAGATCCGATTCTATTTTACATACAATGGGGAATATAATCCAACCACATTTTAGAGGGTTTTCTACCACCTTATGCCAACTGTTGCCACGTATATTTGTTGAACCCTGGAAAAAAATCCAAAACCCAGAGGGACTCCCTCCGGGTATTTCAAACCCGGAGAGACCCCGTCCGGGAATTGTTAAACCCCATAAGATAAAAAAAACCTCGGAAGGACTCCCTCCGGGTATTTCAAACCCAGAGGGACCCCCCTCCGGGCGTCTCTCAATCTCCCCACCCCTTTTTTCCACTTATGCCCCTCCTTATTTCAAACCCAGAGGTGCTAAAATGTCCATAAGCCCGTTCATCTCCCTCCGGGTACCTCCTCTCCACTCCTATAAATAGAGGAAGAGTTGGTCATGGGAAGGAGGGAGAGCAAGCACTTGGCGACCTGGAGCTTTGGAGAAACCTGTGCAAGGGAGTCTTGGAGATCTTGAAGTTTCTTGAAGATCTCAGAGGATTCCTCAAGCATCCACCAAGGATTAAGAAGATGGAGAATCACAAGTCAGTCTGGGGAGCAGCTGAATACTTGTGAACGTTGTTTCCTTAGAAAGAGCAATGGATTCCTGCCCATATGTATTATAAAGAAGGAAATGTGTGGTTATTCTCAGAAATATGTGAAATTACACATCAGCCCTTGTTTCTGCTCGGCGTGATCAGAAACCTGAAAACTGCGAATCTACATTGCCCATATGCAATATATTCTGAAAACTATAAATTGCATAACTATAAGCATATGCCGAAATTCATAAATGCCAGCAAACGTGGAGAGATTCCCTCCTGGTTCAAACCATTAAATACCAGCAAACGTGGAGGGACTCCCTCCACGTTTCTTACCTCCCAACTCCCATAAATAGAGAAGGACTTGGCCATGGGAGAGGACAAAAGCATCCACCAAGGAGCACAAGGAGGAAGCCTGTGCAAGGAGCTTGGAGTCTTGGAGTTTTCTTGAAGACCTACTCATTATGAGGGAAACTATGCTCCCTCTCATCCTTACTACTCACAAGTTCATGTGGTTGATACCACTTCTCAAGATGTCGAGCATTCCCATGCTCAACCTACCACACAAAACACATCTGGGGACGCTTCCCCATCTTTTAATATCAATGATTTGATCCATGCTCTGTCTCAACTGGATGACTCCCAACGACAAGCAGTCCAGGCTACTTTGAAAGGAAAATCTATCCCTTCATCTTCTAATCCCCCTTAGGCCACAGCTGGCCTTCAGATCAACACTCCCAATGACTAGGCGGTCTCCGACAGGGTCCCATCTCGCCCATGGACCCCTGTCATGATTACGCTAGCCCATCTGGCAAGTCATTCCATGGCTAGGCCACAGCAAACCCCACCTCCTCAACTTTTCAAGCGACCTATGCCGAACTCCTTTCCCGAGCAATCGGCCCCAGTTGAGTCGAATATGAGCACTATACTTCTACAGAAAATTGCTAGTATGGAAGAGCAGATCAGAAAAATGTCAGTTTCCAAAGATGCTCCAAAAGTCACCGTGCCCGTCATGCCACCCTTCCATTTGCCACCTTTAGAAATGTCGAACTTCCGCAGATATAATGGAACGGGCAACCTATTCATCCATTTAAAAGATTTTTTGTATGAGACTTCATTTTGGTAGATTAACAAAGCTTCTCTAGCCTATTTGTTTAGAAGGTCTTTAGATGGTCTGGCTCTTGAGTGGTTTTACTCATTGCAACCTACCGAGGTTGGAGATTTTGATGTGGTAAAAAGGAAGTTCTTGCAGAAATACTAGGACCATGTTGGCCCGTCCTTGTCTGTCACAGACCTTGTTGCCGAAAAGATTAAGTCCGATGAGGACTTCGTACAGTTTGCCGATAGATGGAGGGCTATGGTCGAGAAATTGAAAGATACGTTGTCAGAACCCAAGCAAGTGAAGATGATCATTTCCAATGCAACTCCATAGTTCCAACACATTTTGGCCATGAATAAAGTTAGTACAATGGAGGAACTATATGAAAGGGCCTGGTATATTCAGATGCAGATGAAGGATTCGCCTATTATAGGCATGTTTGAGCCCAGGCCGAGACTGATAAGGAAGAGCAACAATGCTAACCCCAATGGTGCCACAACCGAGGGGACAGTTACAAATGAGCAAGTAGGAGCAGTTGGCAACCCTGTATCTTTCCGCCATCCATCCAACCCTAAACCCTTGCAACAACAACCCTCCTTTCTCCACCCACCTCCACCTCAACAACACAATCCCGCTCAAGCTTTTCGGCCTCCACCTCCTCCACCAACATGATCATCTGCTGGCCTTGAATAGATCAGCTATTTAAATCTGTTGGCGAAGACTGGTTAGTCTATCGTAGGTATTCAAGAGCCACTCTGCATCTATATTAGTTTTGGGCCTCTCCACCCATTAACTCAAGCTTTGGCTTAATGGTTCGGTTCAGTAACAAGGTATTAGAGCCGGTTCACTTTTTGGTTTCTCCCTGTTTAGCCTTGTGGTTTTGGAGAGTGCCACTTATGACTTTACCTAGATTCACTACAGGGTTTGAGGGGGAGGGGGTTAGCAAGAGCCATTTAGTCCCATACCAGGTATTTACAACCCACTCTGCGCCTATGTTAATACTGGGCCTCTCCAGCCTCTAACTCAAGTTTTGGCCTGGTGGTTTGATTTAGTATAAAACCCTGCATACGTTCATTCGGCTCTCTAGTAATATACTTGCGTTCTCATTGTTACCCAAGGCTAACTTGTTGCATTATACATTCATGTGCTCTGTTGTTGGATGCACTTATAGATATTCTTAGTATTATGCATGACAAAGTTTGTGGTGTTTCTCTTTATAATTATTCTTGTATCTGCTAATCCTCTTTCCCCCTTTTGCTCTTTATCTGTCTATTAGTATTCTTATTGTCATGTTATCACCAATGGACCTGGGCACCTGTGTCTCATGCACAAAGAGAAGATTTCTAGTTGGCATGCTTCTTTGCCTTTCTGTACGTGTCATTGATATCATGTCACTAACTGTGCAGGTGGAAGTGAGCAAGCTGCAGTGAGCTGGAGGGGAGTATTTACCATTTCATCCTACAAGCCTTATTTCAATGTTGATACTGATGTTGTGGTGGATAGATTAATAAGTTCACTTTATCCCCTTCATGGAGATTTTTTTGGAAAGATTGATGCAAATCCTGACCTGTAAGTTGTACTTCGTATATCATTTTTAAGATGATTTAAAGTGTAATGTCCACATTGCATGAATTCAAGTGAACCTTTCACTGTAACATTTGTCATCTTGTGCTATTGCAGAAGCAGCAGCAGCCTTTCCTCTGCTGCTGCTGGTGGTGCTGCTTCATGCTTGGTTTATTTATTGATCATTATTTTCCTTTCATTTGAAACTTTGAATGAGGTTGGACCATATAGGCAAGTAATTGGGTGATGCAGACGCATGGTGAAACATCAGAACACTTGGTTCCTTGTGTACAGTGGTTGTGTTATGGCTCTCATCCATGCATGGACAAATACAACTAGTTATGATGTCAAGTCAGAATAGTACCGTTGGAACCAAAAATTTTGATGAAAAAAAAAAAGAAGAGTGAAAAAGAAGAAGAATGCCACATGTCAGAAACAATTCTCATAAATTAAAGGTGACAAGAAAAGGTAAACTGTGCAGAGAAATGAGAAATCCACAAATCAAAAGAAGACACAAAAACAAGTGTGGATTCCTAAACAACATTTATCATGTTTGCATGTGTTGAGTGATGTTATGGGGCCCAAACAGTTTTGGGTTCCAAAATGCCTGGCAGCCAAACACAATAAGTGGTACCTTGACAGTGGCTCCTCCAGGCACATGACCGAGGATAAAGTAAAATTTTGCATGTTGGTGAAGAAAGATGCTGGTCATGTTACTTTTGGAGGTAATACCAAAGGAAGAATAATTGGGTCAGGAAAGGTTGATAAGTGCTCTTCCTGTTTCATTGAAGAAGTTCTCTAATATATTATACAAATGGTCATTTTCTAACCCAAAGCCCAAAGCTCATATACATACATGCCTTAACAACCATCGTATAACCAAACCCATTGATATGCCACCCTCACATTAAGTCAACCCAAAACCCAACTGCATGACATGGGCCTTAAACCCATGCACGTGCACAACCCATCCCAATCACCCACCAAGGTGAGCCTTTCCACATAAAACCCATCCACGTACACAACAAACCCATCTTAACATACATGGACAAGCATAAAACCATGCATTTACAAAAACCGACCGACAAGCCCAAACAATACTATATATATACCCAAACCCACGTGAGCTTCTCACAAGGCCAACCCAACCCAAACCCATATGCATGTTCGGTGGTGCATGGTGATAGCTTTTAGGGTTTTTACATAAAGATGGCAAGCGGCTGCTAACTAGGAAGGGAGGAGCAACGTCGGGGAAGGTTTTCAATGCTTGCTCCCATATGGGGTCCGAACCCTCCAGAACCCTCCATCTCTATAAGAACACCCCACGCCAAACACGATAGGTTTTTTTGTTGCTGTTCGTGAAACCAAGGAGGAGTCTTCTTCCGTCAAGGCCTCTGCGTTCCCTTCACCCTATTGCGTAAAGAAGACTGAAGTCTTCTTCTTCCTCTGCATCCATCTTCCTCCTGCCATTGCTGCCTTGCTCCTTCCTCTGCATTTGTTCTTCCTCCAAGACCGGCTATTGCATCCTGCAGCGTGAAGAAGATCGACGTATTCTCCTTCTTCCTCCTGCTGTGTTGAAGTGCAACCTGCATCCTCTTCTTCTTGGCATTCTCTGTTCACCGAAGCGAGGTGCCATTTTGATGAACTACGTATTATCTTCCCAAGCCACTTCATGCCACCGCAGACCAGCTCCAACCCCTTGGCCAACCCGCGTAACGACTAAAAATTTGACTGAGACTTGGGCCTAGAGGGTCACACGCATATGGGTTCGTGGTTGATAGATATTAAGTTGGTGTTCATATTAATTTAGAGATTTTTGTGAAAAGTCGAATGGATTAATATAAATACATGTCAGAGGGAAAACTTGGGCCAAGATCTAAGGATTTTTCGTATCCTGGCAGCCACCCCTCCTCTCTCTCTTCTCTCCGGTCACCGCTCGTCTCTCTCTCCTGTGGGAGCACTAGGTCGCATGTCGTCCCGAGCCCCCGTGACAAGGATCTGAGTGAGGAATCAACCCACGAGAGAGGAGGCAAGGACGATCCTTCAACCCGAGAACCGCGCAGATACCGTTGGAGGCCAAGCACCTATGTGGCGAGTGACATCGCGCAACAGGAATCATCTATCGATCACGGATCCGACTCTGCACAAGGTGAAGATATGATCTTCAGTCGCTTAGTTTCACAGAAACGGATCAAGGAATGTGGGAAAAAGAAAAACAAGTTATTTTCGTTGTACATGCATTCGTTTATCTAATTATAGTATCTAATCCCTAGCCGAACCTTACAGGCACAACGGCTACCTCACTCTCAGAACACGTAGAAGATTCAAAGGGGTTGTTGTTTGAATTCAAGTCATGCCTACCAGATAGCTTGAAGATGGCTATAAATACCGAGGTTGATCTCAAAGGAAAGATTGGCGGCTTCACTCACAAGATCAAATCCTATGGAGCGTGCTTGACGTCTCTAAGTAAAAATGTTCATGTCATTTAAACATTCATAGTGCTAGAGCTATCCAATCCAGCTCATCTAACACTTGGGAGAAATTAAGAGTGACATTAAAGTAGCTCGAGCAATTCTAGAAGAAGATCCGGGTGTTACTACGAGCTTATAGTGCCAGTGAGTGTTCCTTATCTCATACCATCTTCTATCTCACTATTTTACTACTTCAACTTCTTGAGCGTCAATATGTCCACATCTGCCTATTGCTAGAGGTGTTTGTTTTAGCGGAGGAAACTCTTAAGGATTTAAGAGTTGGTGTGTTGACACCTGATCGATTCTCTCAACAAATTCAGTGTACTTGGTATGACTTGATTAAAAATCGAAGGTTGGTGAGCTGAACACCTAAACAAAACTCAGTTGATTTGATATCTCAGGCAATTTAGCAAAAATCGGTGGAACGGTGACTTGAACACCTGAGCAAGAACTCAATTAGTATTGTGTGCCAAGCACCTAATAAAAAACTAGTGGAGTGATCAGGTGAACACCCAATCAAAACTCAATTAGTATATTTCAAAAGTGAAATAACGACATCGCGTGGCACCGCGCACCCCTTCCGGTGCCCCCTTAGCCAACCTGCGTAAACCCTCTTGACCCTTCAACTTCCCCTATAAAAACCCCTTAGGGGCTCAAGGGGCAACAGGTCATCCAGAATCAGATCAAGACCAAAGAATCAAGGGCACTTGACCTCCAACATCCGGTAGCTCCAAGGCTTCGAGCGGGCTCCCTACAACGAGCCAAGGAGAATTGTACGTGTGTGACTTGTCAATCGGCCTGGCACGCCGAGGGTACGTCTTTTACACTTCCCTCACGTGTTAGCTAGCCGTGGCACACAAGTCCACACCCGCCTCATGTGAGATGCTATGACAAGGGTAGATGCCCCCTCATGCTGGGGTCGCCCCTCACGTGCCCGTCAGCCACGACCATGCGCGCGTCATGGCGTCTTGCTCCCTCTCAGTAACGAGGCCACGTCGACTGCCTGACTCGAGCCGTGATCGACCCTCGTCCAGATACCAGACCGATGCGTCCCCTCAGTCACCCAGTCAGCCACAAGCCCCCGTTCGACACTGCGGCCACGGCCCACGTCACGGGAGGAACCCTCTGTGAAACACACATGTACTTATATGTCACGCATCGACCTGGGGATGACTAGCACATCGAAATTATCCCGAGGCATGCCCCTGTTGTACTCGGGCCGTCACGGCCTGCCTGTAAATATATATACATCTCAGTGTTACACCGCCAGTTGGACGTATGCTCTCACATCCATGTTCGGGCCTCTAGCTACCCTTTGTGTCACCTAGTGTGAACCCCCAGCACCCTTCACCCCCAGCCAACACGACCCAGTTTGAGACGAACCTACAGCAGTAATGTACTCTCAGGTTTTCATCCCGGGCTTCAGGAATACAGACTCCACTTCGGCATGGAACGAACGTCTTCAGATTCAATCCGATGTAAATAAACACAGACTGCTTGCGGTCGGTGGGGAAAGACATCCTGTACATGACTCCCCACAGTCGCCTATGCACTCGCACCCACGGAACCATTCTTCCCTCCACGTGTCGCTCATCCCCCGAGTCCACGTGCCGCATCCTGGCGGCGCATCCCCAGTTAAACGTTTGGTTCCACGGGTGATTGTTGACAAATCGACTGGCACGCCCGCACCCTAGCCACGTTTCTCGTTAACCCAGAAAATCTCCCGTGTCACTCGGTCTCCCCTTGACTCTCAGTAAAAGGTGAGTGCACGGTGCAGCTTTGAGACAGATACGGTCAAGAGAGGGGGTGCCCAAGGCCCATTAACTTTCGACATCTCTCTCGTAGCTATATCCTACCCCTCACTCCGGTCACCACCCACACCGCTGTGGACGTGTAAAATTGCACGTCCATATGTCCCGACCAGTCTAGCATCAACAACAACTTCAACTGAAGAAGCTGCAGAGAAGATGGGCCATCCGGACTCTCCGTATAAACATGCGCTGTCATGAAGCCATCTCCAAAGTCACGACAGCGAAGAGGAACCAACCCCCGAAAAGCCCACAATGCATGGGCCCCGAAGAAAATCAAATAAGCCATGACTCGTGCTCATGACGGGCTTGAACGGGTCCCAACGACACACTTTTCAGTCCTCAATGGCATGCTCTAGTGCCCTTTTCAGCGACACATCCCCCCCTTCAACGGCACGCTCGGTGGAGCTCTTTGCCGGCACGCCCCCCTCCTGAGTGTCTTCAGCGGCACGCCTGTGGAGTCCTCCAGCGGCACGCTCGCACGTTGCCTTCAGCGGCATGCCCAGTGTGGCCAGCCTTCACCGACACACACCCCGCCTGGCTCCTTCGCCGGCACACCCCCTGGCCGGCACACATCTTCACCGGCACACCTAAGCTGGCTCCCGTTAGTGGCACACCTGTCCTGACATCTTCACCGGCACACCCTGGCCCCCCCTTCGTCTGTACGCCCAGCTTGGCTACCTCTATTGGCACGCCCCCTTCGCCATCCTTCAGTAGCACGCCCAGGCCAACCTCCCCAGTGACACACCCTGCGGAGGTCTGCCAGCGGCACGCTCCCGTCTAGC
Source organism: Amorphophallus titanum (assembly GCA_024336825.1). Taxonomy (NCBI): domain Eukaryota; kingdom Viridiplantae; phylum Streptophyta; class Magnoliopsida; order Alismatales; family Araceae; genus Amorphophallus; species Amorphophallus titanum. The sequence goes on along the minus strand of JANBPO010005480.1, from coordinate 33,601 downwards.
CCTCAGCAGCACACCAACCTGAGCCTTCAGCGGCACACCCCTGTGCACCCTCCAGCGGCATGCTTTTATAGGCCTCCAGTGGCACGCTTTTACAGGCTTCTAGCGGCACGATTTTACAGTCTTCTAGTGGCACAGGCTTTCACCCGTTCAGCGGCACACCTGGGTGGTTCCTCACCCGGTGCAACCGGCAGGAGGAATGTCGCACCATACCCTACGATCCATTGGCATGCAGCAGGGCTAGCTGAGGTGCCACCTCCTCCTGGAGGCACAATGGCTGTCCCCTACAATCAAGGACGGGAGAGGTCAACTCCCATTCAATTCCCGTTGAATCATTCCCGCTTTTAGAAGCTCCCACCACTGAAGGTATAAAAAGCCCTTCTTCCCCCAGTGAACAAAAAAAATAGGAAAAACAACAAGAGGCACACAGAGAAGCAGAGAGCATCCCTCGACGACGCTGCCAAGCAGACCAGAGGAGAAGAAGAAGGACAGAGAAGAGGCAGAGGAGGGCTCCGGCGTGAGGTCCTCTGATGACCACCGAGCGGTAGAGAGTAAGAGAGAAAGAGAGAGAGGGAGAGTGTGAGCCTTGATGTGACGGAGGGGGTGAGGGAGAGCAGGAAGCCCGTTGTCTCTGCTCAACCCCAAATCCCTCTTAATCTCCTTATCCATCTCTTCCGTTCTTGATTTCTTCATCTCCCCTCGTCTGGGCTTAAATGCATATTTTGATGTATATGGCCGATTATGGCCTTTTCTCTTCATGAATGAAAATCCTCCTCTTGGGTTTCCTGTCACCGTGTTTGATTTGTGCCATGGAATGTGTTTGATCGCCTTCTCCCCCCTTTCTCTGGTGATGTCTTCCTTCCATGCCAATGGTCCCTTCCCTGTGGAGTCGATTTACCTCCTCATGAGGTTCACCGCCGCAGGCCCCTTGATCACGGGTGGCTGCCCCTCCACTTCATTCCCCCTCTTGGCTAGAGAGGTGCCCTTCCTGCCTCTCCGAACACCCCGGGCCCAACACCTCCACAGGCACATCTTCCCCTTTCCTAACTGAAGCCTCCCCCTTTAGATCGGCCAAGCCAAGACCCTTGGTGTTCTTCCCCCTCCAGCTCCATCCCATTTAGCTAACCCTCAGCCTTCATTCTCTCGAACTGACCCCAGCCCGGTGCAGCCCCCTCAGCCCCCTGACTGGTGCACCCTCCATGTGCCATCAGCGGCACACCCTGGGCCATCCTAGCCTGGCATACCGCTTGGCCATCCCAGCCCGGCACGCTTCCCCCAACCCTCTTAGCCGGCACAGCCCCTGGTCCCTCCAGTCCAGTACGCCTTCCCACAGTGGCCTATGCCCTTCTAGCCGGCACACCTTCACCCCCCTTCGTACCCGACGCAACCCTGGACAGTCTTAGAATCATCTTCCACTCGCAGTTCCCTCCGAGTTTTCTGAGGTTGTATTAAAGGTGTTGCCGCTCTAAGGCACCCGCCTCCAATTGTCGGGTTCTGCCACTCCATGTAGGCGCGTTCCCTATATCTCTCTTACACTCGGGTCAAGGGGAGATGCTGTCGAAATTTCCTCACCAATTCTCCCCGGGTGGGAGAAGCTCGACCCCGTCGAGTAAGGGTCCGGGTCGCTCTGGTATCGATCCAGTAGATCTGGATCTATCCTTTATAACTCAGCCTGGGTGATCCAAGTGTCGTCGAATGTGGGCCGTCCCCTCCATTGCACCAGGTAGCGTTGGTACACCCCACCCCGGGTAGTCATTACCTGCTCATCCAGTATAAGCTTTATTTGATACCAATTTGATGTGGGATGACATGAGACTCGACACAAATTCGATGCGAACCTTGGACTCTATGAGACGACATGACTAAAATGACGACGCGACCAACGACGACATGGATGACTCGGCACCTAACGGGGTTCCTGAAGAGGCGAATATGCCCCAAATAAGAAGCACTCGCTCACGATCGTACCCAGCGGAGGAAACGTGTTGATCTGCACGGTTGAGAAATTGGCACTCAGTTTCGGGTGGTTAGCTCACTCTCATGCTCGGATCGAGTCATGGGACTGGTCACGCTCTCTTTCTCCCAGCGGTGATTAAAATTGAACTAGCTAGAATCGAAATAACTCACATGTAGCGGCTTAAGAACATATACGAAACAAGCAAGACACATAGGGAGGCGAGTGTACCTCCACGCTCGGGGCGTGGGAAAGACATCCTGGCCAAGTTCCGTATCTCCCGGTACAGTTGTAAAATTTAATTACCACAATGATTTTACGGTCCACTCCACGCAGGGAGGTAACAGGATACACAACGACGTCGGGAGCACCGATCTTGGGTTGGCGGGCAGCAAGATGATGGTGTTTCGGGGCGATTGCGGGCTGCGACTCCGGATCTAAAATTTGCTGGCCGACAGGACAATGAACAAAGGTGTCCAAAGGGACGTCGACCTCCAAGGACCTTCTGAAGGCGACGGCTCACCGGGACGATGGCAGAAGCTCCCTGGTCGACCCCCAGGAGTGGCGGTCACTGGACCAACATGAGCGTATTTTCCAGTTGATTTATACGGTAACCTCCTTTGCTGGCCTATCTCGGGACAGAACTGCACGCTTTGGCAAGATCGCACCACCATCGCCTCACCGTCTCCGATCTGTCCCCTACTAGACAGCAGCCAGAGTTTGATTTATTCCGCCCAATCCACAGATCTGATTGAAGTTAGATTTTGAGGGTGAGTTTCCCACATTGTTCCCCATCTCTAGAAAAATTCTCACGCCCTTGATCTTCCATTTGCTTCTTGTTCCACCAAAGTTTCCCTGATCTATACAGTTCTGCCCCGTGCAGATCTGTGATCTAGCAACCCACCTTTTCACATTTTCGGTCCGAGTGACCCCGTGTGTGTTCTGAGTCCTAAGGGGGCCGTGTGTATGGCCTTGGACTGTGAGTCCAATTGACCAGGCTGGGGCTGGGGATTTTCTGTGTGTCACCGTGGTTCCAGACCTAGGGATTAGGCCTGATCGACGGCGCAGTGCTGTCATGTGCGACGATCTTGACCCAAGTCTTGTGACTCAAGGACTGTTGAATTTAATAGGTCTAGTGGGCTATCCAGAGTCTAGTGGCCGCGAGTCGCTTCTTCCTTCGTGTTACTCGCGATGGGTGCGTGCGTGATTTTCTGTGTTTACGTTCTGTGAGCCCCCACTAGTTGTAGCTTTCCCACGGCATGCGTGTGCTGGCCCACCTGGGAGTGGTGGTGCGGCTTACCCAAGAGAGACGGTTGTTAGGCTGGTTACTGTAGGGCCCCCACGTACAGTCGAGTCTAGGCTTAGGGCGAATAACCAGGTAGAGGACAGATCTAGAGCGTATGGTCTGAGTGTGCACACGAGGTTGGGGGTGTCGGACAGCGCTGACGAGCGTGACCTCAGCTAGTCCTTGTTTGTGATACTGGTTACTTTTAGTGTCTCTGTCTTCGCCTGGGGCGTCGTAGCTAGACACGGGGGCGCGGTGTAAGACGTTAGAGGACGCATCCGATCTGTTCTTCTGGTGGGTGGTACTCCCGTCACGTGACGCGAGTTGTCGTGTCCTGGGTTTTTGTTACCCGTCTGCGAGACAGGGTTTCGTACATAGTTCGAGTGTTTTTCTCCAGAGCCGAGGTCTAGGGTTTTCGGTGAGCGTCACCGAGGTCTTCTCTCTAGATGGCGTAGAGTTCACGACGGCGAGGTCGTGATTGTGTTTCTAGACCGCGTGGTTTTAGTGTGGGCCCTTGTCTGTGAGGATAGGCCTCCACAATAGTGATGTCGTGGTGTTTTTCTTGTAGCGTGACTAGGGTGGTTAGTGGTCTGGTGGTCCCCCGACTGTGGGATCGGTGTGTTGATTTACGTTCCAATAGGAGTAGCTGTAGAGCTGAAGTTTTTACCGGCCACCGAGTTTACTATTCCTGCTGTTACTGTTGTGCTAGCTGTAGTTGCTGCTTTTCGTACCGCCGTTATTTTCGGTTGGGGTTCCGCGGGACCCCTACTGAGCTAGTGATAGGAGGCTCACCCCTGATTTTCAGATGCAGAGGCTCTTCCTCGAGGTTCGAGGACGTTGCGTGGCGGTTCCTAGTTGCCAGCTTACCGGGCCGAGTGTTCACTTGGCATGTGGTACGTTTTACTGCTTTAGATTGTACTTTCTTTTAGACTGGACTCTAGTCCCGCCCGGGGTCGCTCAACCTCGAGCGGCCTTGCCCGCCTGCGCGCGGGCCCGCCGAGGGTCGGGCGACCCTAGTACGGGTCCCCCCGACCCCGGACGGGTCCTCCGTCGTCCTGTTTTTAATAAAAGGGGTCCCCGGGCCTTTTTTAGGGCTCATTTGCTCGCTGCGCCGCGTGGAGGGAGGAGAGAACGCGCCTTCTCGTTCGTTTGTCGTCTTTCTCGTGCCGTGGGCTGCGAAGAGGGGACTTGTTCTTGCCCGAGCAGCGTGATACATGTACGGGGGAGTTCTTCAACGGTGTGTACACCATCTTTTGCACCCCCCCTTTTTGCCACAGGATTTTCTTTTGTTCGTATCGAGTGTCCAAGGGATAAAAACCCCACTTTTTTATGGCTCTACCCGGAACCACGCGATCCTAACAATTGCGGAGGTTTAATCCAGATTCCAACCACCTCGTCTGCTGCAAGAACCCCTTTTTTTGTAGAAACATGTGGACTACGAAGCCCCAAAAGTGTAGAAATATTCCACGGGGTGACGATACGCCGGATATTGAACCCACGCGTGGAAATATTCCATGAAGCGGCGGTACGCCGAATATGGATCTCGACCGATGCGGGGGTAACATCCCGAAATTTTTTTGAGATGAATAATGGGTGCAACAAATGTCTGTAACTCATTATGAGATGGAGAAATATTTACCCTGGGGATGTAGATAAGGAAATATGGATGATGTGTGTTCCGACGATGTTATGGGCCATCTGGAGAGAGAGAAATAATAGAATCTTTAGAGATGACTTCAGACATCCATCTACCATTATCAGCAGCATGTGGCTGTTTTCAAGTCCACTGTTCAACAGTCTATTTTGCTGTACAACTTGGGTGGGTGGAAAAAAATTCTGGCACTCATTGCTATCCCATTCATGTCAATTCCTCCAATTGCTCTTACCAGTGAACAAATGAACGCCTTTGCACCTTTTAATGTTTCCTGCAACTAAATGCTATTTTGTCGATTGAGAGAGTATTCAATGACCAGGATGGGAGTGTCACTTATGCTCTTGCAAATAAATGCAATTTCTTTTCACTGAATATATTGGATTCCTCTTCCAATTTCCTTTGATTGACTAGATTGGAGTCCCCTTTATGCCAAGAATTTGTGTATGGTTCAATAAATGTTGTTCATTTCACTCTCTTGCAGTACTTATTTATTTGTCCTTTCTTGCATCTATGAAACTGATTTTTAGTATTGAAGTTTTTATTCTTTTTTTAAATTCTTATGAAAATCGGATTAAATCTTCTTGGAAAGTTTGTCTCTCTTCCCTGGTCAAAGAAATTCTAGAGGGTATAATTTGTCATTGGGACGATGCATCGTAACCGCTGCAAGAAATAATTAAGGGGGCTTTTTAGAAAATAACTTTGGTTAAGATCCTATGGAAACGTGGATAACGGGCATCGAAGTCAATAGCTCAATCAACTAATCTATCTATTTTTTTAAAAATAAAATTTACAATAAATAATAAAAGATGGGTGACCCCGTCGAAACGTCATAATCTGTCATCAGTAAAAGCTTCCACTAAGAAGTAGGGAGTCCCTGGCAGCAAGGAGGACATCAACTCAGAGCCACTCCGTTGGTCGGGATCAGTGGTCCGTGGCACAGATGACATCGGTCTGCACGGGGCCCCGTTATGTCATAAGGTGGGCACGCGCTGGGTGCGACGAGGTTGCCGACGCACCACCACGATGCCCCCCCCCCAACACTGTCGTCTCCGGTCGGAGCCCTGCTTCGGTCATGCTCGCCTCGGACCATCTTGTCCGTAAACTGGACCCGCAAGCCCGCCTTAGGATCCGCCTCATGATATTTATATTTATCCAAAACCGGTGAGCCAGGTGGTCCGCGAACCGCTTCGGACCAGGTTCTGAAGCCTATTTGCTAAATCTGTGGTGCTCGTGGTTCGTTCGTGCCGATGTGGCGCGCGAGGTGTGGCTCCGCTTGCTGCTCCCTCCGCGGAGATCCCTCCTCCCCTCCCCTGACCCCTGCCCTCCCCCTTCCTTGGGAAGAAAAAGAAGGGCGGCGGAAGGAGGACACGACAACAACGGGCCAGGCCAGGACGGTCGGATGTGCTTTGCCTCGGGTTTGAGAGAATCCAATTCTTGTCTACTTTATGATAAGGTGACATCTACTGTTTCACACTATAAAGCACTCAAAGCCGGTCAATAAAGGTTAATTGATTGGCCATTGTTAAATAAATGGTGTTAAATGCGAGAGGAAACACCTGGCTGTCTCTTGCTTTGGAGCATTAATGTGTAATGAGACCACCCTCATCTTCGACAAATTAATCCTCAAAAGAGATTAAGCAGCAACCATACAACAATCCAGGAGAACTGCAATCGTTTAAGTGCCTTCTGCTCCCACCGATTTAAGTGATATGGATTAATTTAGGTACCCCATCAAGCAATTGATATGCAATCGGTAATTTCAGTGTTTTGTGAGAGATGGAAGTGTAGACGTTTGTGGGGAATCATTCGATGTGCTTTCTGGAGATTTTAAACGCCACAGCACCATCTGTGTCTATATAATATGGAATTTGAAGATCCAACCTGCACATGATCTAATGAGTGTTGCTTCATTTGGCCATGATTTCTTCCATTGAACCATGACCATCGAAATAGTTTTATTTTGAAGTTGACGTGCTTCTCGTTCAATAATCTTGATGGGTGTTTGCTCATACGTCATATCCTTCTGAATCTCGAGATTATCGTTAGTGATAACGTGGTAAGGATCATAAACATACTCCTTTAACATAGAGAAATGAAATATGTCATGAACTCCTGCTAGTTGTGGAGGTAAAGTCAGTCGATATGCTACTTCACCAACCCTTTCCAGAATTTCAAATGGGCTGATGAATCTTGGTGTAAGCTTGTATTTAATGTCAAATCTTTGAATACCTCGACCTGGAGAAACCTTAAGGTAAACATGATCTCCTACTTGGAACTCCAAGTCGTGCCTTCGATTATCAACATATGATTTCTGCTTGTTTTGTGCCATCTGAAGCCTTTCTCAAATGAGCTTTATCTTCTCAGTAGTATATGTTCATCCACGGAAATTCGAGATGACCCCTTAATTCCACGGATGCGCACAAAAGCGGCAACTTTCATAACCACCCTCAGACTATACAAGCTGCAAGCGGAAGGCAAGAACGGATGAAAAAGATGAGCGAAATGAGGGTAAACAAAAGGGGCATTAGATGCCACCAATTGGCAGAGGAACAGGAGAGGGGGCTACTGTATGGCACGTAAAGGGACTGTCAGACCAGCTATGCAGAGGCTGCCAGATCAGGTGAAGACAGGCTATCGAATGGGCTAAGAAGGGGCCGCAGGATCATAGTGGGGGCAAGTTGCCGATTCACGGTAAGCGCAAGCTACTCGATGGGCCAAGAAAGGGGGGCTGCCAGATCGATCTTACTGTCGGTTGGAGTTTAAGAGAGAGGCTATCGAATGGCTTGGAGGCTAAAGTGCAAGGCGTGGGGAGACTGTCGGATCAACAGTTTGGGGTGTGTCGGATCGGTCTGAGAGGATTAAAAAAATATGTAAAAGAAATCTATGAGGAATTTCAACAAAATCCAGAGGGAAGCAGGCCACGAGGGTCCGGATTCAGAGTCATACCTATGGTATTAGGTAAACTCCAAATTCTCCCCTCGAAAGGCATGTTTATATATATTTTTTGATCAAGGATGCTATCCATATTTCTCATCGGCCAAGCTAAGTAGCAATACAATGAATAACAAGAAAAGAAGAAAAATTGAAAACAGTGAATGTGTTCAGAATGGGGTAGAAGGAAATTTATGTTACACACACAAATCACACGGGACCTTTCACATATCGATTTCATTCATCCACTGGAGAAGTCAATACAGTCATAAACAGCCTTAAAATCCTCGTGCATTGTGGCGTGCGTTTGCTCGCTTCAATTATGATCTTGATCGTGTGGGCTCGGTGAGATTGTGGGAATCAATTTTGTTCGAATTTCATTTAGTTTTCCCAATCATGTTAATTCTATCAACTTAAGTCTTAAAAATCTGTCATCTCGATTGCGGGACAATTCAACCCCCCCTTCTTGTACGTGCGCTTATCTAGGCCAACATGTCATTTTTGGCAGATGAAAGTGGTGAAGGCATCTCCCCTGTTACCAAACCCATCCAAATAAAAGAACCAGTTGATCAGATAAATTTGGAGCAAACAATTCCCAAAGAAGAAGATAGACTGCCTGCCGAGCCTACTGCTCTGACACCAGGCTACAGCAAGCACAATAGCTGAAGAAGCAAGACTATTTAATGTAATAGCCGGCACTTGGATATTAAAACAACTAAAAAGAATTACAACAAGATTTAACGTCTGGGAGATACTCACCCTAGATGAAGCAGCTCGGCAGGCTATCATTGTAGCCTTGCAAACCTCGGTGCACTTCGAGAGCTGTTTTGCAGAAATGCGTTTGGAAGCGACTGTCAGCTTTACTAATGAAGATATGCTCTTGCCAATAAACGACCATAATAGACCCTTATATTTGAGGGGGCAATTAAATGACCAACCTATCAACAGAATTCTAGTTGACCTAGGGGTGACAGTAAATATACTCCCCTATCGGATCTACCGAAAGCACTACTTCAATATGCTCCTGATCAAGGTTAGGGATATAAAGATCACTAGATTTAACCAGAAATGTGAAGTCCCCATGGGTGTGGCAGAGTTTGAGCTTGCATTGGGAGACTTTACCACCAAGGTGTAGTTCCATGTCATCAACTCTGACACCTTGTACAAGGCACTGCTTGGCTGGCCGTGGTTGCATCAGAACCGGGTGGTGCCATCTACTTTGCACCAATGGATCAAGTACACCCAGGATGAGAAAGAAGAAAGAATCTTTGCTGATTTACACCCCTTCGAGCTATTTGTGCCATGTACTTGATGCCTCACTTTACTTGGAAAAGTCGAAGCAAGCTTCTTAGTTGGCTCAGAGTAAAGAAAAGGCTCAGCCAGCCCAGAATAAAGAAAAGAAGACAGTAGCGATCGATGACTGGTTCCCTCCACCTCCGCTGGGTTAGGTGGCTCCGAAGGAGGTGTCACATATTGCTAAAGTTAAGGGAGTGATTAGGGCAACCCCATTTGATATCTACCCCGAGCCAAAAGCTCCAAGGCTCAAACACTTGCTGGGTTGCGTGAGACTCCCTCCAGGAATCCTCGAGAACCGACTGGTCATTCATGTGTTCTGGGATCTGATGTTCCCCTTTACCAAAAATGATGATGATCTAGGTGCACATGTTTAATCATTAGATAGGCCATTAGGTTGGAAAGGCTGGGGGACAATTGTTCTATCTTGCACGCCGTGGTTGCAGATAGTATCCTGACCCTGGTTCGTCCGGTCTAGCAATACTATTCTCGAGTATCTTGTTATTTTATCCTTTCTTTGCATTTGTTTTGATGATTTCTTTTTCCTTTAGCCCAGCATGCATCATGTGCATTTTTTAGCATTCATGTGCCATCGTCTGTCCAAGATGTCTCAGTAATGGTAGATAATTGTATCCATGATCTCGAGTAAGGAGAAACATTCCACTCTGAGTTGGAAGGTTTCCTTCAGTCTATTTGTTTGGTCTGGTTAGCTGAAGATTCCTGTCTGGAGTTTAGTTAATCATCTCTTTCCTTTTTCGTTTGCTCCGGCTGCCTATCAGCTGTGCGTTCCAGTGAGAAGGTTGGTCGTGTTTTACTTTCCTTTAGTTGTTAGTTCCTCCAGGTATGCGTCATTTACTTTTGTCGTTCCTTGTGATTGGTTCGAAATTTTTTCAAAAAATTCTTATCGCTCGTTAGTTGAGGACAAGTGTCATTTGACCTTAACGCCTGCTTTTCAGTCCGCTCAGCTTCATTTTCGCTTCACCTCCATGCTCCATGTCACTTTCGCTTCACCTCCGCTCTCTCCCCTGCAAAGAGGACGTTAAGGAGGGGCATCTCTTGACACCCGTTTTATGACCAATGAGTTGAGTCATCTCCTTATTCATCTTTATGATGTTCCGAATTATTCGTCATTTATTGGGCCATTTTGGTCAGATTTGGGACTTATTTTATGGGTCACTCTCCCTAGTTGGGCCTTGCTCCTTATCTTTTTCCAGCACTTAAGGCTTAGTGGGCTTTCATTTGTCTTGCCATGCTTGTGTCTTTAGCGGTCCGTTCTTGGGCCGTTTGATGATGTTTGGCGGTTCCCTGATGGGCCATTTGATGATGCCAGAGTCCTAACCAGCATCTTTCTTTCAAGCTTATCTTCTTACTGTGCGGTCTATCGTATGGCCGTTAGGGGCTCTCTGACAGTTTAAGGATAGACTATTTTCCAATGACAGAGTCCTGTTCAAACACCTTCTTTCAAAGTCTTATCCTTTGTTAAATGACCAAGTTTAGCGGCCCATTATTGGGCCGTTTGTGAAGTCTGGCGGCCTATCGTAGGACCGTTTGTGGTGACAAAGAGTCCTGTCAGAACTGTTCTTCCTCTACTACGTCGCAGTCCAAGAAATACTTTCAGCTCACCCATTGAGCTCATCTCAAATTCATGTGTCATCAAGTCAGAAAATTTCTACTTGCATTTATCATCATGCTTCGGGTTGATGGTGTGGCTGAGAAGACTACTATGGTAGGAGCTACAGATGTACCAGAAAGGAAGAAGCTACGGAAGACCGTAGTCTCATGCACTGTCGTTCCATGCTATGTCCATTACTTGGACAAAAGAGCTAGTGTTCCTGCTGCTGCTAGCGGGAAGAGGAAGAATTACCGGAAGGGCCAGACTGCTGCACCCCGAGGATGCTTGTCCACTTTCGGGAAGTACATGCTGATCGGAGGAATGCAGGTGTACTTCAATGGTCGCCTAGCTGAGGCCCTACCTGACCACATCATTTCGGTGGCCCCCACTAACAACAAGTTTCAAGTGTTGGCCACCAGGAGGGCCAACATGGATAGAGAAGAAAAGAAGCCACTGGCACCTAAGCCAGCAAAATTCAAGCAGATCTGGGTGCCCAAGAATGTTTGAGGCTCGGCACTTGCCCCTGAGAAGAAAGAAGTTGCTGTTATGCGCCCCAGGAGAGGGGGCAGGAAAGTTTAGATAAGAAAAGAAGAAGAAGAAAAGGAAGTCATCCCAATGGCTACTCCTCACATGCCAAGGGCCTACACTAGGAAGGCAAATGTGTTCTGGTATCTATGGAAGATATACCAAGTTGCACAGATGGCAAGGTTGGCTTATCAGCCAAAGACACGAGAGCGACTAATGCCTCGAGCTGACCCCCAAAGGAATAGTCGAGAAGACATGGACATGGTAGTCCAAGACTATTTTCACTGCCTAGGGAATTCATCCCTAGGGCAACAAAGATTGTCCTACGCCATGGGCGCCGCCGAAGAAGAAGAAGACAATAATGATGAGATAATGCCAGGAGTCTCATGTTCGGGCTCTAATGAATTTTAAGATGGCCGAAGGGCCGGATGTTTGAAGGATGTCGTGTAGAGGGGAGGAGAAAGAAATAGAGTATATGTGTTTGATCGGCTAACCTTCTCTGATCATGCCCAGAGAAGAGTATGGAGGCAAAGAGGAAAATTATAGATTTTTGCCTGTAATATGGCAGGAATTATTGGAGGGTATGGCGCTTTGCCTGACCAGTCTAAAGAGATCCTCAAGTTGGCTCAAAGGCCCAGACCCAAAACAAGACGGGGCCAGGTAGCAAGAGAGAAGCTTGCTGCACCTAATAATTTGCCAAAGATCACCACCTTGACTGTAAATGTGGTGACTTTCGAAGAAGAAGATGTGTCACTCATAAACCCGACACAGGACAACAAATATAACCCTAAGCGTCAGAAAACACATTTACCAAAAGAATAAACCTCAGCAAACCTCAGCAATTGCTATATCTACCAATAGAATAAATCTCCACTACCCTGGGTGATAGGAAAAAGAAGAGATCACTAGAAGAAGGAGACCAGCTACATCCGCCACATTGTGTCTCAAGCAGCTCGCTGTCTGGCTAATGACAAGTGAGAGGCGTAATAGTACCAAACCAAGAACTAGTCAGAGTAACACTCGTCAGTGTCAGTCCATGCCTCTGACCACATGTGCACACACTGACTCATTGCCCTGAGCCAAGCCTCTAGCTAGTTTTCTCCCCAATAGGATGCTACTGACAGGCAAGGAGGCCCATGAAAACTAGCTTAAAAATTGTATACCGGGACTACCCTGCCACCTTCCCCAGGTGGGCCGACACGGAAGCCGTCAGACTACGACTAGTGATTCCATCACCAGGAAGGAGAAAGCCACTCTATCGGGATGTAAAATATACCGCAATTCTATAAAATACATTAAACATGGCACACATGAATCATGGAATGCATTAAGAAATAAACATGCAACTTTAACATGATAAAGGACGTAACGCGCCTACACAGCCCTGTTACAATGCATAACGGATCAAGGGAGGTGCACTACGTGAACTATGACGCGCCCCCTTGGGTCCGTTACACTTACCCGAATGATTCAAAGAACACAGGCACACATACTGTAATGTACCAAGAGTGGGGCGTTACACCATTGTGACGCACCTTTCATGGCCGTTACACCAGAGGGTAAAACATCATAGTGAAACATGGACTGTAACACACCAGGGCAGGTGCGCTACAAGACTCTAACACACGAGCGCAGGGCTGTTAAAGGCACCTGAATGCATAAAAATCCACAGTTTATGTAGGATGTAACGCAGGGATGGGGCGTTACATGACTCTTAACAGACCTATGATGATCCGTTACACAAATCGCCTAACTAGGTCAACAGTCAAACGACCTATCAATGGTCAAGTAACGGTCATAGGTGTTGATTTTTATTTATGCTGTTTCTATTTGATGATGATGTGATGAACTGAAATTTCTTAATTGCAAGATGATGAACAGTGCAAAAATAAGTCAAGTGATCAATCTGCCACTAAACTAGCACAACACCAACCTACGCAACCATCATAATTCCAGACATGGGCAAACGCTCTCAATCTAGAACTAATCTAAAGAGAAAAAATAAAAACACACGCCGGAGCGTGGAGCAAAGGAAGTAAACACACCGCGAGGGTGGAACAAGTAAAAGGAAAGGCCTACAAAAAAAAAAAAGTAACCCATGGGTTCCTTAGAGGCTAGCACCGCTCCCCACTAAAACCAGAACCTAACTTATGAGTTCCTTAGAGGCGAGCACCGCTCCCCTTAAAAATGAGAAGGTAACCCACGGGTTTCCTAGAGGCGAGCACTGCTCTCCTTGAAAATGAGAGGGTAACCTACGGATCCCCTTCAGACGAGAACTGCTCCCCTTGAAAATTAGAAGGTGACTCAAGGGTCCCTTAGAGGCAGACAGGCGTCCCCTCACAAACAAACGACCATAGACTGGTCAACCAAAGGAAAGATGCAAGTACCGCGAGGACACACACACAGAAAAGCAACCAGAAGCATACTATGCGAACATCTCTCATTGAAAAGGTATACATTCGAAACAAATCCAGAGAAGTTTTATTCCTTAGTCAAGGTACAAAGAATACAAGGGACCTTGTCCTTTGGTCAAGATACAAAATTGCCTGAGCACCAGAATAGCTCTCGTAAAGCTATCTTACATATATGTAAGGAAGAAAAGTAGGGGGGACGTGATCCTGCCTCCAGCTTCGCGTGGCGGTAGAAGACGACCTTCCCCCAGCATGCCTGTTCTAAGGAAGCGGACCAACAGGAGAAGCCATCTATGCCAGAGAAGAGGGACAAGCTCTACACCTCGAATCCCTTTTGATTCGTAGAAGCGGGCCAACTAGGGATGCCAGTGACAAGAGGTGTGCACCAGCCAAGTAAGGTCGGCGGGCCATCCTCCCTTGGCTGACGACGGACATTGGAGCAATAAGGCCCACCCGTTACAGAAGCCGACCCACCGCGCTGGCCATGTTTGCAAATCGGAAGGCAAGATCTGCTGCCCTGTCCGCCACCATCTTCGGATGAAGAAACGCTCCCTTTGCTGGTAAAAGGCTAGCTGAAGAGCAGAAGAGGGAGAAGCCTGAAGAACTCCCTCGCAGAGAGGCGAGAGGGGCGGCGGAAAGAAAGGGGGAACAAGAGAGAAGGGACAAGGAAGGAGTTCGGTCAGTCCAGAGTGCTAGATGTATCCTTCCATCCCCGCCCCCCTCTCTTCTACCTTCCTCCCAAGGTCGTGTTGGTGGCCCAGAAGTAGGTAGGAGGCACGTCGCCGCGTGCTAATCGTTCCCCTACACTGGCCACCGGTTGCTAACCATTCTCCTACGCCAAGGTAGCAGGGATGCCCCAACAACCACCAGCATCCTCATCCTCTGAGTCACCTGCCATGCTCCCCCAAAAAATATTCACAGCGATCGGATGCTCAGCGGGAAGGAAGAAGATTACGGGAGAGCTTTGAGCTAACAATCTCAAGGAACAAATGTGGTGACTCATTAAGTTGCTATCATCAAAACAGCACATCATCATCAAAGCCCAAGGGGCACAACATCTCGTATAGTGCCGCCTCAGTGATCTCCCCTTCAGCTAGCTTCATTTTGGCGGCATGCCCCACCCTTGACTCATTTATCACTACCGGGGTTGTGAAGCTGAGCTCCAAGTCAGTTGGCCGTGGACGCGGGGCCATGAATGGCATGGCACAAGGTATGGTAGTTGCCCCCTGACATGCATGGGGAACTAGGATATTCGCGGAAGGCGCAGGAGGTAGCTACTGAGGGGGGGGTGTCCCCTGCATGATCACGTGGTATTTGGAGCCAAGTTGGCCGTGATGAGGTTCTGACTGGCTCAATGCTACTATGCGAAGCCTCGGACGATGTCTCGACTGCCCTGGGTATAGCAAGGTATAAACCCATCTTGTTTAGCTCCCTTCTCAGCACTTCAGCCTCTTGAAGCTTGTGATACAGCTCTGCAACCATGGCGTGACCAAGCTGGAGGGAGTGTGTTTCTTCAATTTCTTCTTCAGCAACTTGGCTCATGCTGGGCAAGGTAGACAATATGTTATAGGGGAGAACAATGCTCCCTCCTTCATTCTTTAGACTCTTCTTTCTATTCCCCTCTGCAGCTGGCACCTGCCCTCCAGGCGGTAGTGGGTAAAAGGATATCATATTGACTGCCCTTTTCAGATCGAGCAACTCATGAGGAAGTGGAGGATCACCACTGAGCTCCCCCATTTGCAGCTCTCCTTTTCGAATCAGCCATTCGATAGCATCCTTGAATGGGTAGCAGTCTTCAATAGAGTGCTCGACCATCTGATGATACAGGCAAAAGTGGGGATCATTTTTTCTTCTAGCGTCTGCAGGCCTCTTGGGCTCTCGCAGGGTGACCGTATTATATTTGGTGGCGCATTCAAGCAAGAGTCTGGTCTTTCCCTTAGGGAAGGAGTATAGCTTCTTCATTTTGGTCTGCAAAGATGGCCCCCCTTGTTGTTCATTAGGTTTGGCAGGGGAAGGATTGGCAATGCCTTCATCTCCATTCTATTGTGACTCCAACTCCTTGAAGTCAATTGTGCAAGCTTCTTTCGGCACTAGCCATTTATCAGCGAATCGGGCCCTCTGGCTTGTAGAAGCGGAAACGGGAGAACAGCCGGAGAGGAAAGTCCCGATCTCGGCCACCACATTGTTTAGCCGGTCGAAGGACTTAATATTAATCCCAATCATCTTTTCATGTATCTCTCTCTTTAGGTTCTGTTTGTAAATTTGGACTGCGTCTTCTTGGTGTGGCAGACATTTGCATCCCATGCAAAGGTTCTGTCATCTTTTAATGTAATCCAACACCGTCTCATCATTCTTCTGCTTGGAGGTATAGAGCTCAGCAATGGTTATTTCTTTTTCGGCCATATAGAATCGCTCCCAGAATTGCCACTACAGCCAATCGTTGACTGCTCCAGCTGGCAGGTTAGAGTACCAGTCGAAAGCAAGTCCCGTCAATGAGGACTTGAAGAATTTTAGTAGGTATGACTCGTCACTCGCCAAATCGCCCATCACATTGATGTAGTAGGCTATATGCTCCTTCGGGGAACCCTGTCCATTGAATTTATCAAACTTCAGCGGCTTGCCGACACTGGGAGGTAGTCTCTTGGTAGCGTGATCGACTGGGTATGACACCTTGTATACATCGAACGAGGCATGATCATCACCGCCTCGGTCTGCCAGCTTCCTTTCTATTATTTGCTCGATCACGATTCCATTCATTATTGTTGGCTCAACTGGGCTTGGACAGCATGGAGCTTGTTGCATCAGTGGCGGCATTGACGCTGTAGGTTGAGGTGTAGTAGCAGTCCCCTGAAGTAGGGGAGCAAGTTATGGAGTCGAGACTATGCCCCCAGCATAATCAAGTGTCGACTGAGGGGCCGTGGTCGTGAGGGAAGCTTCACATTCATCAATACCTCACCGTGAAGTTTTAGGGGGTAGCTTGACCTACCTTGGGGCCGGTGCATGTAGATTTGTGTCATCGAGTTGCCTCTTCAGCGTCTTAATTTCTTGTTCATATTTTTGTATCATCATCCTTATGGTAGCCAGATCGGGCATAGAGGAGCTGGAAGGAAGACGTCGCCCTTCCGCGGGAGCATTTGAAGCAGGTGCTTGTTCATCGCCATTATCCTCAGTAGTGATCACATTCACTCCCAACGTGATCAAATCTAGGGTTCTTCGGCGCAGGCTTGTACTGTTACCACAACCCCTTGTGTTATTGTAGCGGGCTTCAGCCTTTCAGCGAGCCCAGTGGCTTCATTATGCGAAGCCCCATAGTGGGTGACCACTCCAGTTGCGTTGCAAGCGAAGGCTTGAATGCTTCTATTCTTCTTCACATTTCTAGTGGATGGTCTTCGAAAGGTGGCTGACTTCTTGAAGACCACAATACTTGCCCCCAGCTTTTGTAGAAGTGAGGAGGTATTGCAGTGGTACTGCTAGTACACTGACCGTGCTCCTAGTGAAGTACACAGCCTATGACAGTGGGACGCCTTCCCCGACTAGGTTTGGGTAGTGGATACCGGTGAGGAATAAATTGGGGCTAATGTCTTAGCCCGAGCATCTTCCTTTGGTCTTGCATGATAGGCCTTCAATTCTTCCTGGACGGCGGGGACAGCATGGGCCCTCTTGGGCACCCAGATTTGCTTGAGCTTGGTTGGCTTCGGGGGCAACCGACCCCTTATCTTGTACTCAGCACGGTCCACCTTGATTTGGGTCAATGCCTCAAAAGAGTTGTGCACCGGCACCATTGCGATCATCCTTCGAGATGTAACTCTGGCCTAACAGCCATTCAAAAACACTTGGACTCCTCCGATAAGCACGGACTTGCCCGAAGTAGATAGTCGACTCTGTAGTGTGCCGACATTCTTCTCGGCTACCCTCCTGGCGGCTGGTGTGTGCTTCCGATTGACGGAGGCATGGGGAGTAGCTTGATGGACATGGTAGCCCACCATCTTGGTCTTGTCAGATGTCGCCATTGTAGCAGCGATGAAGTCCACCTCCTGAGTCTCCAGGAGTTCCATGAACGCGACCCCCAAGAAGTTCGGGGAGCCGACAATAGGCGAGAAGTTGCGAAACTTAATCGGCACAGCCAAATAACCATGGGTAGCATGGCTGGTGATGACGAGTGGTCCGAAAGAGATGGCCATCACGATCATAGGGAATGCAACCTTCGTTAAATTAAAGATTAAACAATTAGTATTTCAAGAGGGGCCGCAGGGCCCTTAATCCTGGTGAGGAGATGAAGGGTGATTTTGGTCCCACCGGGCGTGCCAGACTTGTGGACGCACTTTTTTTATTAAATCATTGGTTTATTAGTTTGTTGGTTTATTAAGTGTGTGGGCGTGCCAGTCACATGGGGACGATTTGTTCGGGCTTCATGGAAGCCCTGGATGCGCATCATCTGACTGATCAGACGATTATGTAGCTCGTGTTGGGACCAAAACCTGCCGCACCATAAAGGCCACGATGTTATTTACATCTCCCCAAAGGGGAGAACACCCTTGATTAATCACCAGGAATAAGGGCCCTACAGCCTGAAGAGAAGCCATCCATGAAGGATAGCATCTCATAGCCGGCGGTGTTGTCCACCCAGACATCTCTGTGTAGGAGAGGGAAATCATCCTTTGGACAAGCACGATTAAGGTCACAAAAATCTATACAGATGCAGACCCTACCGTCCTTCTTCATAATAGGGACGATGTTGGCTACCCATTGCAGATACAAGACTGCCTTGATGAACTTGGCCTTATGGATCTTGTCTACTTCTTCTTTGACTTTGAGTGTGAGCTTCAGGTGAAGCCACCTTAATTTCTATTTGACAGCTCGAGCGTCGGGTTTTAGGGCCAAACGATGTTCAACCAAAGATGGGTCCAAACCCGGCATGTCCTCATAGGACCAAGCAAAAGCATCGGGAAATTCTCTGAGAACTACCACGAGTAGCTTCCTCTTCACTAGTTAAGTTGGCACTTATCAGTATGATCTTTGGATTGTCCTTAGTGCCGAGAATAATTTCCTTGGGAGATTTGTCAATGGAAACATTTGGTTGATCAAATTTATTAGTTCCCATGACGGAGGAAGCTATAGGATCACTACCTTCTTCTAATGGCTCTTCTTGTTCTTCTTCACCGCCATTATCCTCTTCTAAGACATACACCCCTAGACCATCATCTACTGGAGATCTTTCTAGTTCAACCGTCCCTAGGGAAATGGCAGTGGATGTGAATTTAGAGACCTGACAGAGCTGTGCACATTTATCGACCAGCTGACCGATATAACATGCGGGAACCTGACGGACACTAGACTTTCTGGAAGGAAGAGGTGCTTTGTACAGATTTGGACTCGACCTAGACTCTACCCTACTATGTACAAGAGGAGCTTGCGGAAGGGAGTTCAAGGTGTAAAGTGTCGGCCCTTGGCCGAGGGAACCATTTTCCAGGGAGGCTGTTTCCTCAATAGTGAGCTCACAGGCCCATGTTTGAGAATTGGCATTTTTTTTTGTGGTCATGGGTGAAAGTACACACCCTGTGGGATGGTTGCCCCATGACCAGATAAGTGAGGAGAGGAGGGAATGGTGGGTGGAATAGAAAGGGGATAAGAAGAACTAGCACGGGCCTGTTTAGAGCGAGGAAGATGCCCGAGGGGAAAACCTCGTGAGGGGGTTTATCAAGATGAAAGAGAGAGAGGACACCAAAGTCCTCCTCGAGTGATGAGTTGGACTGGATTTCCTTTTGTCGAACAACTTCAAATTCTTCTCATGGCTCCTGCCGAGTGTTGACACCCATTTTTTGCCAATGAGTCGGGTCATTTCTCTTACTATTATTTGTTGATGCCTCGAGTCGTTCATCGAACGCCAGAATAGAGGTAGTAGTGAGATGCTCTTTAAGAGCTAGAAAACTCTCTTCACAATCCTTCATCTGGACAAAAGGGTTTTCCTTCCTGGTAAGCCAGGTCAAAGGGGCGGTGATCTTCGAGAAATCTTTGATAAATCACCGGTCTGATGTCTGGCTAGACTCTTCACCCTTGCTTTTAAACTTTTTGTCCTTCTCTAAGGTCCTCTCACATAGATATGCCCGTTAGACCATTTCCGTATATGTGCGGATATTTTGAGGCCCTAGTTGTTAAATAAAATTGGGCCTCAAACCGTCCAAGAATCGGTTTGCCTTTAAGATGTCTGTGCTAACCAGATGTGGCACATAAGGAGCCAGGCAGGAAAATTGAAGTTCATATTCCACCACCGACAGTATGCCCTGGCGAAGGAAGTGAACTCTGCAACCTTTCTCTCCTTAACATGCTCGGAGAAGTACTTGGCACAGAATAGTTCAAGAAACTCCACCCAAGTAAGTTGCCTATTCTGGAGAGGGGCCAATGTTGCTTTCCACCATGTTCGAGCATCTTTGTGGAGTTGAAATGTGGCCAGAGGACCTTTTCCTAGTCCGCACACTACATGATGTTGAAGATTCGCTCAATCTCATCCATCCAGTTTTCGGCTTCATCCGGATTAGAGGAGCCAGAGAATCGCGGAGGGTTTAAACTCTAAAAGTTCCGATGCAGATCACCAGCACCAACCCTTGCGCCAGCTTGGGTCATAGTTTGTAATGCCTGGGTAAGACCCGTAACAGTCTGTTGCATCCCGTCCCAGTCGACACGGTGAGCCATTGTGAGAATAAGGTACCTGAGAGAATAATCAGTCAATTAATTCCTATAGAATTGATGAAGGTTATCCTAGAGATAATTTCTAATTTAACTATTTCACCCCAGTCTCTACCCAATTCTCACATGGTTTGAAATTTCTTCCTAGTTCATAGGTATGGGTCCTTAATCCTTAGACTTAGCCTATGACATGACATTCTTCCCTAAGACTTACTTATGCCTTGCCTCTGATACTAACTTAACTGTCACGTCTCGAGATATATGTACAGCGGAAGAATATCGGGAACGAAGACAGTCGACAATACGCCTCAAGTAACTATGATAATTAGAGCATAACACATTCGCACATAAAAGAGGAATGCACAAGGACATATTCAAAATCTTAACTTTATTAGTCCATAATAATGATCAAAGATTTACATCCTTCATTGAAACTGACGCTTGGATAAACTTGACTCAAATAAAATGAAAATTACATGACATGACACGACTTGGCTAACTATGAGTTTAATTTAAAAATCAGAGACAAGAAGGGGTTGCAGAATGTTGTTGTTCATCACTTGTCTAGGATTGTAATTCCTGATAGTGTTCCTATGTCTGATTCCTTTCCCGATGAGCAAATTCTTTCCATCTCTCACACCACAACCCCCTGGTACGCTCACATAGTCAATTAGCGATAGGACAGATTCCGGGAGGGTGGTCTAGCTAGGAGAAGGATCAATTCTTTTTGAAGGTTAAGTACTACTTCTGGGAAGACCTAGAGCTGTTTCACATGGGTCCATATCAAATAATAAGATGATGTGTCCCTGAGGAGGAGCAACAATCTGTTTTGAACTTCTGTCATAATCTCACTTGTGGGGGATACCTTTTAGGCAAGAAAACAGCAGCGAAAGTTTTACAGAGTGGATTTTACTGGCCCACATTATTTAAGGATGCTTATGAATTTACAAAAACATGTTTAAGATGTCAAACAGTGGGTAACAACTCTAAGAGAGATATGATGCCGCTCAATCCCATTCTGGTCGTTGAAATCTTTGATGTTTGCGGAATAGATTTTATGGGACCATTTCCACCTTCATTCGGTGATGAATAGATTTTGGTGGCAGTGGGCTATGTTTCAAAATGGATTGAAGCTATTGCTACTAGGACTAATGACCATAAGGTGGTGATGAAGTTTGTAAAGAAGAATATCTTTTCTACATTTGGTTGTCCTAGAGCTATGATCAGTGATGGGGGTTCTCACTTCACGAATTCTCAATTCTAAACTTTACTCTGCAAATTTGGCATTACTCACAAGCTCGCTACCCTCTATCATCCCCAAACTAGTGGCCATGTTGAAGTATCCAACCGGAAGATCAAAAATATTTTGCATAAAACAGTTAGGCCTGATAGGAAAGACTAGTCCGAGAGACTAGATGATACATTATGGGCCTACCGAACTGCATATAAAACTCCCATTGGCATGTCACCTTACTGCCTAATTTTTTGTAAAGCCTGCCACTTGCCTATAGAACATGAGCATAGAGCATATTGGGCCATTAAACAAGTTAACTTTGATCTTACCCAAGCGAGTGCCCAAAGAGCTCTGCAAATTAATGAACTGGAGGAACTAAGAAATGAAGCCTACGATAATTTAAAGATTTACAAAGCTAAAACTAAGGTTTTTCACGATAAGCACATTTATAGAAAGAGTTTTCATGATAATCAAAAGGTTTGGCTTTTTAACTTGAGGCTATGCTTGTTCCTTGGTAAGCTCAAATCCAGATGGGATGGACCATTTATTGTCATTAAAGTTTTTGACCATGGTGCTCAAGATTCCCTTGACCCTGAGTCTTCTCCGCCTTCCACATCTCCACACACCCCACCATCTACATCTACCTCCACCTCTACATATCAACCTCCACCCTCCACAAGCCAACCCTATGCTCCTATGAGTCAGCCCTCCATGAGTCAGCCTTACACCACATCCACCTCCACATATCAAACCTCCACATATAAACCTTCCATAAGTCAGCCTCCCGCATCCACATACCCATCTCCATCTCCACCTCTAGTCAGGAGAATTCCACACTTTGAGTAGGTAGATGCCGTCCACTATATTCCCGCTCCTGTGCCATTGCCTTGTCCCTCCACCACTAGCCAAGCACTCTTGCCTACGCAACTGCCACAACCATCTGCATCCCATACCCCTCGGCATCCGTCTTGCCTGAAGCGGGCTCCTCCTCGTCCCCCGTTGTCGGAGTGTTTCACAGATATTTTTAGGACTTTGATGGCCACCCACGCGTTGTCGCTCCCTCCAGTTGTGCCTTACCGACCCGCGGTGGGGAATATGCTTCAGTTCTATGATTTTCATTGCCAGCAGGGACATTTCGTTGAGGATTGCCCCGAGTTCCAGGACTATGTTCACGGCTTGGAAGACAAGAAGAGGATTGATTGGGTCACGATTCACAAAGTCATTTTACATCTTCGTGACCAACAGCAGCAGCAAGAAGTGCCACCCTAGTAGTCGTCTCCATTTCAAGACTAGGGGCACCCCTGTGATTCTTCGTCTAGCGTTGCACCTGCTCCATCACCTACTACCTCGCCTACCCCATTACCTTCGCCATCTCTATCTCCATCTCCTACGTTGTCTCCATCACCTCCACAAACCCAAGCCTCCGCTCAGGCTAGTGCCATCCCTTCTTCCTCCATTCCCGTTACCACTACTTCTACCATCAGCGCCACTCAGCGCATTGTGTGGATACATCGATGATGGGGATCACAACCCTCCTCTTCATCCCCTTCATCACCATATCCATTACCTCCACTGCCATCCTCACCTCCCTCTCCATTACCTCCACCATCTTCACCACCTTTTCCATCTCCTCCACCTTCCCCGTCGCCCGAGCTCGAGCAAGCCATACCTCTACCCTTACCTTTGTCTCCACCTAAACACACCATCCCCATGAAATCTTCCATGCCATCCAAGCCTTTTACACCCAATCTTCCATCCACTTTCACCCCATGGAGCGGAGGTGCATTACCTCCGGTGCCTCTTGGGTCTAGTCCCTAGGGAGATGATGAGCCAAGACAGGATAGTTTGGTGCCGATTGGGCATTTCAAGATTCAAGATTTTATCGATCAGATGCCAATCCGTGTCCTGGTCCCTGGCCATTTGGGGATGATAAGCCCATATTGCCTATGACAATTGTCAAGAAGAGTTCCCTTGCATTGGTGCTGGTGTCTTCTTAAGTGAGGCCGGTGACAATATCATTGCTTGTCGGAGGATCTATTATTGATGCTATTATTTCTCTTCACTGTATTGCTATTCAGGTAGCTAGCCAAGAAGGGTTCTCTACCCATCTCATGCTAACTTATACGGTTGCCAAAGATTTAATGGTGATGTGACACAACCTAGGATAGAGGTGGAACCCCAAGCATCAAGTGGTACGTGGCGAAGGATGGACCCGACGGTCTCCTCGACGGTAGAAAGGCCGCGTTCCAAACTGGCATAACCGGAACTTCCTGCGATGTCTTTTGATATACCACTTTGATGAAGGGGGACCACAATGGGTATGATAGGACCTAGGAAATGCAGCAACTAATTTGACGACCCCTCAGACCTAGCAAGCAACACAATTCACAGACTGGTAGCTTCACTAGAGTGGACTCACCTACTATGCGCACTCTCGTGCCCGTAGGCAACCCGGTGATGGTGGTGAGGGTCCGGGGTGGGACCTCGCTACTACGGGGGTTGGCTAGCTCATGGTGGTGACTCTGATCACCAAGTGGTATGAGGCGAAGGACGAGCCCGAAGGCTTCCTCGACGCTAGAAAGGCCACTTTTCGGACTGACGTAATCGGACCTTCTGGCGACATCTTTTGATATACCACTTTGATGAAGGGGGACCTCAATGGGTATGATAGGACCTAGGAAATGCAACACTAATCTAATGACCCCTCGGACCTAGCAAGCAAGACAATCCACGGACCGGTAACTTCACTTGAGCAGACTCACCCGCTAAGCACACACTTGTGCCTGTTGGCAACCCGGCGATGGTGGTGAGGGTCTGGGGCAGAACCTCACTGCTCCGGGGATTGGCTAGCTCGTGGTGGATCCCCTAAGGGTCCTGGGATGCCCAACATCGCGGGCAGCCAGCACGCTGAAGGCATGGGGTGTAATGGCTCTCTCACAACTCGCCCGCAGTAGTCACTCAAATATTAGCAATTTGTGATCAGGCACTCAACTCACTGTCCGACAACACTAGAGGCGATACTAAACCAGCAAAGGAAAGAAACTAACAAGGGGGTAACCGAGGCTCACCTGACCGGTGTGAAGATACCAATCCCGGCCGGAGACGAGGGCAAGCGAGGAAGCGTGGGCTTACCCGCACACCGCGCCGATGAAGCTTCAGCTGAAGACCTGCTAGTACATGCACTACTCCCTCGCAGAGGGGTTGGAATAAGGGTGGGGAAGTACAATTACAACCAAAAGGTACCTCCACACAGGAAGGGGCTGTGAGCCGGTCAGGCGGGGTAGGGGAGCTAAGTTAGGAGCTGAATTGTCAAACTCTGTCGGTTCTGCTAGCTTCTAGAACAACTTGATAGACAATCAATGACGGCACCACCGTGGGCTCTGCTGAGCTCAGATGAGGCCAAAACTAGTGCCGAAATGACTTGGGCTGGCCCACAAAGATGTCCAAATTTCTTTAGAATTTCCTGACATCGTCGGTGGCTAGGGCAGGGTCTAGAACAGGACTGGTCTGTTCTGGTTCTAGTTGTTCTTAGAGAGCTACTGCAGGAAGATGAGGGCGCCACGAACACTCCCGGGATCCGAATGATGCGGGACTGAACCCGCTGCGATCGTGACTGAGTCCTCTTCGATCTGGAACAAGTAGGGCCATCATCGAAGGTCAGCACTGATCGTGATGGCAGGAACAGTGGAAGAATGTCAGACCAGGCTCTAGAGGAACTAACCTTGCGCACCTTGGGGAGAAAATCAGGAACTCTTGACTCCGAGCTCCAAAAAATGCTCTGCTTCTTGGAGATGACAGAGGACGTGGAGGAGAAATCTTCAGCTAAACGTCGCCCCATGAAACTCAGAGCTCTGGCCATGGGAGCCTCTACAATCCACTTCTGGTAGTCTGCTTGGGAGGGATTGCGCAGTCTGGCGAAGAAGACTCCTCCGAACAACCCCGAAGTCGGATGATGGTGAGACCACCTCGCCTACGAAGCAGCCTTGATGACATTTCCAGCAATATAGGGACTGCTACCAGGAGCTTCACGGAGATGATAGAACAGTCTCTGTAACCAGAAGCTTCTCTGCTACCTGTGAACTAGGACCTGCAGGTTGAAGATGGGAGGTGGCAAATGGGGTAAATGGGATGGGAAATGGGGTGGATGGGTGTGGAGGCAACGCCTAGCTATTAGGGGGTAATTGAGAAAGTAGGTATGAGCACACTTGCCCAGTAGGTATCTTCGCATCAACATGAAGGTAATATTTAAATGATTATTGTCTTAGCTCTAGACTTGAAGGTAAAAATAAGGATGCGATAAACAAGCGATATAAACTAAGTAACCAAGAATACAGAGTCACGAGAGAATTTGAGCAAGTAGACAAGATCAAGTATATAGCATGAAAAAGTAAGATGAATCATGTAGATATACATTTGGCCGTCATGAACAAGAATGTATGAGCATATATCTAGAAAGTACTTTATACAACATTGTAAAGGCTATGTACTAGAAAGTCATTATCAAGCATGTAATTTTCATAACAAACCTCATGATTTTCACTCATTTATAAGATAAAGTACTCCTAGCGCAATGCGACGCCAGTATCATCGTACCCCATGGTTTATAACACATTTTTGAGAATCCGTCGAGGGGACTAGCATGGAGACCTTGGACATAATCCGTGCCCGATCTTGCATATTCAAGTTATAAATCTAGCTACTTCTACGAGATAATAATTTTGGCCAATAATTCAATTCCCAATAACAAGTTTCATGACCAAGTAACCAAGGCATAGAACACATCGAAGTTGACATGAGACATCAAAGAAGAATTAAGGTACATTATGCTATGGTGGCATTCTGGCAGTATAACGACATTTTCATTAAATTTTCATAACTTAACCTTAACTTATTAAACACAATTTAAGAATCCAGATAATCTGAAGACCATCTAGAACTGAAGGAAACCAACCCCAAGGAACAAACCTCGGGTTAGCCAGAATCAGGAGCCAAGCGATCATTTACTGGACCGTTTCATGAGCCAGACGGTCTAGTCTGGACTGTTTATGATGAGTCAAAGCTAGAATGAAGGAACTTGACTCAAAGAACATGCGGTCACGGGCTGACCATTTGATAAGAAAAAGTGGTCATGATTACGACCATTAGGCAACCCTTAGCAGTCACCATGAAGACCGTTTAGACTCAGAAATCAGAAATCCTCAATGGTGTAAGTGCTTTCTAGATAAATTAGGCTTTAAGGGTACAACCAGCTCAACGTCCTAGTGGAAATCTCATGCTCACGAAGACTTACGGAGGCCTTGAAACAAGATCACCTAGTCCGACAGAAGGAACATCTAACGGAGAGGATCACAAATCCAAGATAGTGTGCTTCAGTGCAAAGTGTAACTAATGACATCATACCGGGATATGTGCCATGCACTTAAGAAAATGACTTATAGATAAGAGGGAATCATGATAACCAGTGATCAAATCAATCTAGGCAAGTCAGGGATTTCGATCCTCCGACGAGTTCTGGCCGCCACACGGCGACAATGTGCCGAAAATCCTTCTCATACCCAAGTTGGTCAGGATATTTGTGATTGACCGATATGAGCTCAAATACCTTGACCATATCCGAAGCGACAAAAGGATCGACGCCCCAAAGGTTGGTCATATCGAAGCTTCCACACTCCGGCGCATTCCACCAAGCCAACAGAAAGTCCGCCACTCGTCGACCGCCGCCAGAATCACTCTTAGCAATCTGCACCAGTCGATCGAATGCCGCCTTCTGCTCGGTGGAAATCAAATCCTTGCTCATGTTGCTCCTTGTGCCGCTGGCGGCAGAACATTTATCTTGCAATGGTACCCCAGGCGTTCAGATTATCTGGGGATCGCATGGGTAGCGCTCTTTGGCTTGTCACTTTCGACATTCAGACCGCGGTCTAACACGTCCCAGAATGTGTCACGGGCTCTGCCTATCCCAATGATGGCGAATAACCAGCCAAGATAGACATAATAAAGGCAAACCGAGCCATAAATTCCGGTGTCAGCCATTGGAGATTGAAGTCTATGCAGACCGTAATGCGCGGTCTCTTGCGTAAGAGAGCATAGTCCATAGAAGGATCCAATCCCCACGCTGGCTGGCCGCACCTAACCGGACGTGAGGGTCTATTTCAGCTTCTTCGTGTAATCAGCGAAGGTATAGGCTTTGACCTGGTTGAGACGCTTTTCAAGGTTCTCTACCAGTTCAGCCTTGGCACGCTCAAAGAACGCCTCAATCGGCTCATCGTGATGTCTGCTGATTAGATAGCCGCCGATGAGGTGCTGGATGTTTTCGTGGTCGTATCTGGTGAGTGCTTCTGCCACTGCTTCAGAATCTCCTTCTTAATTGAGTCAGACAGGTTTACTCCGAGGCGACCTTCGTCTTGAAATAAAGACACTCACCACAAAGATAGTGACCATCGCCGTCGCAATCAGGCCGCATTCGGAGTTGCTTCGTACCCAGAGGCCCAAACGCGGTACATGGGTTGTCGGGGTCACGCTCGCCGGAACGGCCGACCAGTCGGGCCTCTCGCTTTATGACTTTCAATGCCTCGCCGATGTCTCCGACAAGATGCACATTCGGATGTTTCTGCAGAGTACGAAACTCGGGCGGCATGTAGTCGACCACAAGCGCCTTCGCGCCTGCAGAAACCGCATCCCCGAACTCTGCAAGTCCGCCCTTGAGTCGGTCGCCTTCCTGTGCGTACACCATGACGTGAGTGGCGCTTGCCGCTTCCTGAAGGTAGCGTGGCCACGCCTCGGAGAAGTCGATGCCTATCATTGAGCCTCTTCTTCTCGAAGGAGGATTTGAAGTTACTGGAGCTAGTTACTGGCTCCTTTTTGGCATCTCTTCTCCAGATGCGATCATACATCTCCGTTACATCTTCCAAGAGTTAGGCTCTTCTCACCGCATCGGCATATACTTAGATATCCATCGGGACGAGTTGAGTAATATACTGGGGCTTTAAGCCATTTAATAATATCCTTACCTTCATCTTTTCGGTACCCACAAGGTGTGGTGCGTATTGGGATAATCTTGCGAATTGAGCTTCCTGCTCCACCACCGTCAAACTCCTTTGCTTTAAGGAAGCAAATTCGACAGCTTTCCTCTCTTGAACTCGGTCGGAGAAGTACTTGTTGATGAAGTGTTCCACAAACTCTTCCCATAACACCTGGTTGTGCGGTAGAGTTGCTTCGACCGACTCCCACCAAGTACAAGCATCCCTTTCTAGCTGAAAGGTAACGAATAGGACTTTCTCCTCATCAGCACATTGTATGACTCGAAAAATTCTCTCAATTTTCTTCACCCAGCGTTCTGCCTCATCTAGGTCCATGGACCCAGTGATCTTGGGAGGGTTCATACTTTTGAAGTTCCTATGTAAATCCCCCACTCCATGGTTAGCTCCTCCTTGAGCTATTTGTTATAGTGCTTGGGTCAGTCCTTAGACCGTCCTTTACATCTCGTGCCACTGAGCTCTCTCGGTAGCCATTGAAAAAAATTAAGCCTGCAACTACAACTACCAAACTTAAGTATTTTGTGTATTTCCTTGATTTATCCTACTTAAAGTTTAGCCCATGGCACTACCCAATCTCACTCGGAAGGTTTAAGACTTTATCAAAAATTCTAGATCAACATCTAGAACCTATATCAAGGGAAACCTAGGGTTTATGAAACCTAGACTCTGATACCACAAAGAGTGTCACATCCCGATGCAGAATATCGAGGCGCGATGAGTCGTAAACATTCGTGTCGATCAGAGCATGTATAATTGGGATCTAATCATAAGGAGATAACGACTAAAGGATTCTATTATTTCATCAAAATAAAGTTTTACAACATCATTAAGCCTTACGAGACATAATACAACTCCCAAATACATTTAATTCTAACAAGAGCAACAATTTAACCTAGGTAATCTAAGATAGACTTATCCCTCTTTCACTCTTGTCCGTCCCCATTTGTTTGGGGTTCAACATCGAAACTACCAGCAATATTAATCAAAAATACAGGGTGAGTAAAATGCTCAATAGGATTTATATCTCTATACCAAGTAACTTTAAGTAATTAACATTTTGGATTCCCGTGACCCGATCCGGGCACGAGAGAGCCGACCACCCTAGCTCACGCCGGTTTCTTAACCGCGCACATCCGCACGGTTCCCTCGCTAAGGGACAAACGCGAGTTCGTCTAGAGTCCTAGGTCGAGTCGTGGGTCCGTCCCGCTTCACTGTGAAGTTTCGCTTCTTGTTAGTTGTTAAATTCACACTTTCATTATTCTCTTGCTTTAATCTTCCTTCTTCTTGAACACACATTGTTAAAAGCTCATTAACAGACTAATTTTCTTTATGTGTGTTATATGAAATCTTGAAAGGTCCATATTGAGAAGGTAGAGAATTGAGAATAAAGTGCACTAGAAAAGAATCTGAAAGGGTGATTTCAAGTGAATTCAACTGAGCATCAACATTCCTTATTTCCATAATGTGCTCTTGAATTAATCCACCTCCCTTGTACTTCATGGAAGACAACTTCTTCGTAAGGGTACTTGTCAGAGCTTTGTTAGAACTTACAAATTGCTCTTCCACACTTGCAAGATAAGCTTGAGCTGTTTCCGATTCAGGGATAGAACCCTGAATGTTTTTTAGTAAATGTGCTTTCATCAGCAGCAGTGCATGCCAATTAGAGCGCCCCCATTTCTCCCATTTCTCATAATGTTGCTTATCTGCAATCGAGCTCTACTCCATAGGAGAAGGTGGTTTCTCCTCCATCATGGCAATGTCTAAGTCCATCCATCCAAGAGTGATCATAATTTGGTCCTTCCACTCAGTAAAATTTGATCCATCGAAATTAGGGATGTTTCTATTATTCAGAATCATTCCGAGAATAGCAGCTGAAATAAATGATAAATAACGTTTTAATTAGACATGCTTTTGGAAAAACATCAGGAAAGCTACATCATATGAAAACTATTATTTTAGTCATGATCGAAAAAAGTTTTGAGTGACCAATTAGTGAGACATCATATTTGGGAATAAGTAATATGACCACAATTAGGCCAACACTCACATTTAATTTTGTGAGTGACCAAACAACGCTGCATTGCAGACTCTTCCTTAGGGAATGCATCATGCTATGATTATTAGGTCTACACTCAATATGTGATAAATAATATTCATCTAGTAAGGTTAATGGTCATACTACTTAGTTCTAGGAGTCTTAGATCCTTTGGGTTCTAAGATGATCCTAGATATTTAGCTATGTATGAGACCACTATCTTACTCCAACCTTTGAAACCTTAAGCATATTTATACTCCTTTGGGAGTAATAAAATGCATACTCTTAAAGG
Organism: Amorphophallus titanum; assembly: GCA_024336825.1. NCBI lineage: Eukaryota > Viridiplantae > Streptophyta > Magnoliopsida > Alismatales > Araceae > Amorphophallus > Amorphophallus titanum. The sequence continues at coordinate 2,657 of JANBPO010005480.1, read as the reverse complement.
TTGCAAGTAAATTTTAGCATCAAAGAAATATTAATGATGATAGTAATAAAGGGGACATAGTCCCGTATGTGAAGCAATGAAATAACCTCACAGTGAGGAGAAGGAAGAAGGAGAAGAAGAAATATATTCTGAATGGGGCTTCACGCCGAGCGCCGCCGCCAAGGAGATGAGGAGAGAGAAAGCTAATCGTAAAATGAACTCTCTCAACCCTCTCGGTGCCTATTTAAGGTGAAACCCTACCGAAGCCTCCACCGCCGAGTGAAGAAGCGCGCTGAGTGCGCCCCCATCGAGAAGGGCTACTACGAAAGAGCGCGCTGATATCGCATCACGCCAAGAACCCAATGCCGAGACTCAACTGTGCCAAGTCACTCATGCCGGTCGTGCCAAAAAGGTCATGTCGAGTCACCCACGTCGATTCGACCGTACCAAGTGGAAATCAAGCTGGAATGCTGGCTATTTAACACTCAACATGCCTAACATTAGCCCGAAGACACTCATGATTGCTGAAATTGAGTGGGTATAGCAAAGATATCAAGCTAGAAATGAACAAGATCAACAAAGTCAGGCAAGAAGATGTGCTCAAATATCAAAGGATACACCCGTAGGCCCCGTGCCGCTTATTATTCGCTTACGCCACTTACAGGTGGGGGGCATTTGTTGACACCTAAAATGTACAAGAAGAAAAGAAGGAGTCAAAGAAAGCTCAGGGCCTTGAAGATCAATCAAGGGTGTGGCTCCTATGTCATCCCTGGAAGTTCTACTAATCAAAAGAGAAGAAGATCCATTACCTCCGACATTCTATCCGGCTGAAGCCATTTCTGGCCAAGCTATTGCCCAGCACTGCTATCATTCAGATAGTCAGGCTGATTAAGACTATGTCAACCCCCGGGCAATCATCTGCCTGCTGAAAAGGGTTTTTAGAATACTCTGGTGCTCGTGAAACGGGATTCACATAGCTTGGCACATATTTGTGGATGTGAGATATTAAATAAGCTGCAAAAAGAACAAAGAAGCCCATATGACCAACGAAGAAGGCCCATTTGGTTACATTCTTGAACGGCGCCGATTCATGAAGTAAATGGGCCAAAAGCACAATACAACACAAGCACGCTGAGAACCCCCGCGTCGAGAAGATGCTTCGAAGAGGCGCGCCGATAACAGACCCCGCCGAGAAGGGACCGCGTCGATTGATGAAGCCCTTCCCTTCTATATAAACCCCTGTGCTTGGATCATCAGGAGAGAAGAGGAGAAAAAAAAATAGAGAACTGCGCAAAGAGATACCTCCGCGCACTGAGAGAAAGAGCAGGGTAGAATTCACTGAGAAGAGAAGCTAGAGGGAACAGAGGGAGAAGCAAAATCACAGCTAAAACAAGAAAGCCACGGGTTCTTGGTCGAATGAAGTATTACAGATCTGAGGAATGCAATCTGTAGAGGAGGAGTCTACAGCCCACTAGACTTCCTCTGTCTGGAACCTTGGCTTAGGAAGACTTCAAGGCAACTTCAGGGTGCTTCTATTTGCACAAGCTGAAGATGCTCAAATGCCTTTCACCTTGTACTCCACAGAATGACTCTGCTTGAAGATGATGGAGTTCACCTTGCAACGTGATCTTCAGCCTCCCCAAGCTTGGCTACTACCAGGTTACGTTCTGCTCCTCCTATATACTAGCACCACACCTCCTTTTCGTGGGAAAAAGAGAAGTCTTCTTCTTACGCAACCTCATCTCCCATATCGTACGTGCGTACGTGTCCGTCCTCACCTACCACCGGATAGGACGTTCCTTTTATTTTTATGAATATTCTTTTTCTTTGGGGGGCCCCACTGCCCTTCTATTGTCAAGAGATGAATATCCCTTCACCTGGATGCTTCTAAACCATGCAGACCTCGTACTGATCTTTTCTGGGTCAGTGGGCCTTGAATCACATGCCATTCTTGGATTTTCCATTGGATCTGCTAAGTTCCTTTGAGTGCGTCGACCCAGTCCAACCATTGCATCGACATAGTCCACTGGAATTGCCTTAACACCTGGCTTCAGTGACTGGGTGCATCGACGCCACATGGTGTATGCGTTAACACAGGCCCTTGAACAGCATCACCTTCCAGCAACCTGTCGAAGGCTGCGTCGATGCATTGAGAACCCAGCGTCAATGCACTGTAACCAGATTGAATTAAATTCTGGCAATTTTGAACTGATGCGTCGACGCGATAAGCATCCTACTGTGGGTGTAGATATATGGAACGTGGCTCCACAAATCACATGAATAAGTATGCATGCATATATGAAAGCATGATGTGCCCCAATCAAGAAAATAGCATGAACATGTAGCCCTATGCAAGCATGATCATATAAGGAATGAAAGGTGATAAGAGATGTAGAAGAATACCGTGATCGCCACCAAGGAATTACAATGCCGAAGGATGTGAAAGAAGATTATGTGCGTGTTGTGTACCTTGGAAAAGAAAATGATCGCACTCAATATAAAGAATGCGAGGACAATGTTGATTACCTCTCCTCGCCTTCCAGCTGGCTAGAAGGTAAGGGCCTCACTTTTCATGCTTTCCTGCGAAACAAAAATAACATAAGAGGCAAAATCCATTACAAAATGCTAAGTGTAGGAATCTGCCGAAGTGCATAAAGTTGCATGAAAGATTGAGGGCA
>JANBPO010005473.1:0-24515 GCA_024336825.1 Amorphophallus titanum | reverse complement strand
TCTTCTCTTGAGAGGTCTCTCCTTCATTACTCGGCCTTTTGTTGTTGAAATTGGGTTTGAAGGTACCGGAGCTAGTGACATGCTCCTTCTTATCTCTCCCACAAATCCTATCGGATAGTTTCGTGGCATCTTCTAGTAACTGGGCCCGCCTTGCGATCTTCGAATAGACTTGTATGTCCATCGGGGCTAGTTGTGTAATATATTGGGGCCTGAGCCCATTTAGGAATCTTCTAGACTTTATCTTCTCGATACTTACTAAATGTTTAGCGTACCGGGACAACATTGAGAACTGAGCCTCGTACTCGGCCACTGATAATGATTGTTGCTTGAGTGTGGCAAATGCGACGGCCTTCTTCTCCTGGACTCGATCTGAGAAATACTTATTATTGAAATGTTCTACAAATTCCTCCCATGTAACCTGAGCTTGGTCTAATGTGGCTTCTATTGACTCCCACCAGCATCGGGCGTCTCTTTCCAACTAGAATGTTGCTAATAAGACCTTCTATTGGTCCGTGCATTGCATTACCCAGAATATACATTCGGTCTCTCTGATCTAATGTTCAGCGTCATTCGGATCGGTAGATCCCATGAACTTAGGAGGGTTCATATTTCTGAAATTTTGATGGAGATTTTTCGCTCTACGGTGTGCACCTCCGTGTGCTACGTGTTGGAGTGCTTGCGTAAGACCCTGGACGGTCCTCTGCATGTCGCGCCACTGAGCACGTTCTGCAGCCATGGTCCTACAATTACAATAACTATGTTAATATGTGATTATGTTCAAAAGGTTTTTAGTTTCTAAGTTAACTCAACCCTTGGTTCTACCCAATCTCACCCGTTTAAAGGTTTAAACCTATCCTTGGACTTGACTTTCCTAGGAATTGAATATCCTAGACTCTGATACCACAAAAACTGTCACGCCCTGAGCGCGGAAGGAACCCGGAGTGCGTGATAAGTTTATATCGATCATGTCAATCAGAGCGTTAGTGTAGACGACACAAAGACAGAGTGTGTAAAAGTAAAGATAACCAAATCTTTTATTCAATTATAACCTCAACGTACTTCTATTACAACTAACTTAGTGAAAGTGCTAAGACTCAATAAAGGGAAAAGTACAACGGTTGACTTGAGAATAGAAAGATAAAACTAGTTGATGCTTGGATAGATGGAGTAGCTCTAATCTCTTCACTTTTGACCTTCGCCATCTGATTGAGTCTCGTCATTGGACTTACCTGAAAAATAGGTGAAAACACTGGATGAGCGAATGCTCAGTAGGAATTATATCTAAAGTGCTAGCCTACTTTAAGTAGAATAGTAGATAATTATCTCAATTATTACGCCTTTCATATCAATTAATTATTTCTCGGGGTGGTATAAGGGATAAGGTCATGATCTCGCTATCATGAACAACGCTCTACCTATGGGTGGAACCCTCGACCTGAACGACGAAAAAAGTGCACAGAAATCACCCGAAGGATCACTAAGAATCTCATCTCTCGTGATAGGAGAACTGTCCACTAGAAGCAAGGCCGGATGCATCCACCAACGACTTAGTCCGCAGCCTCAGGTGTCTCCCTACACGTCCCAAGTGAAAACTGAGACACCGTACATAAGCAACCATAGAACAACAACTAGCTGGGGTCGCACTCGTCAGTGCGTGTCCAATGCCCCCAACCGCGTGTGCACACACAGACCAACTACACTAGGTCGAGTCCTCTAGCCGATTTCCCCCTGAGCAGGACTCAAGCTGCAAAGGCAAGGGGCCCTATGGCAACCAGCTTAAAAATCGTCTACTCGAGGCTAGCTTGCACCACTTCCATGTGGGTCGGCAACTATGTGCCTAGGTCAGTGACGTTTAGTGGGAGGGTCACTCGAGGTAGAAACTCTCGGTAGAAGAAATGTTGAAGTACTAACAGGCTATGCACGCACCTATCGTAAGTATCGTAGAACACAAGGTGGCTACCACCATACTGAAGATGACTTGTTAGACTCATTAATCCAACAGCTATTGAGTCAAATGACTCATCCGAAGGCCGTTGTACAATACGGCTCCATGTCATCAAATCATTATAGTCCAAGAGTCAAAAACTATGGTCATGAGGACTCATGAGGTGGCTTACAACCGGCAAGTCCATTCCCTTTCTAAGGGAGACTAAAAAGCCCTTAGCACCCTTAGCTGGGTCATGGGACTCACAGTCATAGGCCATCCTCATGGCTCACATGAAAACCACTTTTTGAAGTGACTAGAACTATGCGGGGACATCCCTCTGCACCTACATAGGTACACGGTGACTCGAATCAGCACAACAAGGAAGCCTGGAACATATGAGGCCATCCAGACCTTCAAAACAACACGGGCATGCTAATCGAGATTTCATGATTCCTCTGGACATCCAAAAATACGATCTTAGTCCCCACGGGGTGTCCAGGACATCCACGGAACAAAAAGGTCGACCAATGGGCCTCAACTGGGTCGACTGGCGGCCAAAAAGGGTGAAGAACACTGCATTTCGATCGAATAGACCCTGGGTATGGTCTACCTATAGCAGACTGGTCGGTCGAACATTCCAGAATGGTCATTGCCCGTGTTGAATCCACATCGGTTGATCGAAAACCCTCAGATGTTCAGATTTCATAATGGCGAATTTCATCAAATCAGAGGGGAGGTTTCATGCTTGCGGGACTTATTGAAAATAACAAAAGGACTTAACTGCAATAACTAAAAATAAAAACCTAACATGAAATGCTAACAAAGGTTAAAGGTTTTATTTACACACCTGTGCCTTGAGCTTTAGTTTCCTACTGATTCTTGTTCAGCTCCAAGGCACCTTGCATCCAAAATTCTCATTTGGAGTGTTTAGGTACCCAAGCTTGCTTGGGTCCTTGTTGGTCAGCATCCCTTCTAGCAAATGAATTTTTTTTCTTTGCTGTGTGTGTATCATCACTTCTCATCCAAGGAAATTCATCAACCACATGTCCATTTTCACCACAATGGAAATAGCACACAAATGACTTGGCATGCCTCTTGTATGCATGAGCATTAAATTTTTATGAGTGACTATGGATGCCACCATGTTCAGCATGAGGATGACTTCTACCTTTTAGATGCCAGGAGTTTTTGACTGTATGGCCCAATTTTTCACAATGATAGTAGCAAACAGGAGGGTTTCTTCTGCTGGTCTTGGGGTGCATCGACCTGTCTTGATGATTATGTCGACACATTGGGCCATTTCTTGGCTTCTGAAAGGGAGTGTGCTGAGCATACTTCCTCCCAGCATAGACCTTTCCCTAACCAGCGCTTCCTGCATTGTTTCTCCTGTTCTTGCCTGCTCCTAATTTATCATTATTCAAGGTAAGGCAATCATGCACAACATGACCATGCATACCACAATAGAAATAATGAACATTCATTCTCTGAGAAGCATGGTATTTAGCATTGGGTTTCCTAGCATTCATGCTAGCATAAACAAAATCTTCTTTCTGTTCTTGATTGAATTTTTTCTTTTTTTAATTTTTGTTTTAATTTTATTTTTTTTGAACATTAGACTACCTTGGAGATGTTTTGGAAGTTTGGGCTTCATTTGAGCTAGAGACAAAAGAGGTGTGGAACTTGTTCCCAAAAGATTTTTTGTTTATAGGTTTATAGCCCAATCCTTCTCTTCAGAAATTTACTTTGGTCCCCAACAATCTGTCCAGATTTTCTTGTCCCTGAATAAATTTTGACAGTGAGGTGTTCAGGTCTTGAACTTCATTCTCAAGTGAGGAGATATGCTACTCTACATTGGCCAGATCAACCTCACATTCGGCCAGCTGCTCATTCAATATCTCATTCACCGTTTTGCAGTGATTAAACTCCGTTTGGAGAGCATTTAGTTTTTTTGATTCATCAACACTCACGCTTTTGCCTTTCTCAGAGGCATGAAGGCTCAGGACATCCCCCGAGGTACGTGAGCTCCAAAGACAAAAGGAGCGAAAATTGGATACAAAAGAAGGAGAAATAAAGTAAACTAAGGCAGAGGGCGCCGGAAGATGTCCTCCACTTCCAAGAGGCCCAGAGAAGGGTACTAGGTTAGCTCTTGCAGCCGAGACTCGGTGGTTGCCAGCTATAACAACTTTTCCTGCAGTGAGGCGAGCTGTCCTTCAGCAAGATCGGCTTCTGTTTCAAGCTTCTGTCATCAGAGGAGATTGATCCGGATGAAGCTCATCCGTCAGTCCTGCTACACTCATGCCTTACTTGCAGCACCTACGTCTGGGGGGTATTTGTTGGCACCCAAAATATAACGACTGGCGATCAAGCCGCAAAGACAAATGATACGGCCGAATGAAGCATAGAAGCCGATGAAGAGCAACCTGCTGAAGACTTCTCAAGCTGCCAGAGCCTCGAGTCACTTGGAATAAGTGTCGGGGACTTCACCTCAAGAAGATCGAGATGATTTCACAAAACAACCGACAGTGCAACCAAGCCTGTCCAATGATCCGGCATCGACCCCGTCGTACCGCTACCCTACACCCGTCGCTCAACCAAGGACGACGGCCTACCTGGTGGCTCGCCACCTGATTGTAGACTCTCCTAAGGAAGAAGAACGCTATCGGCCCTTCATAACGGAAGCCGAAGGTTCTATCAGCAGAAGGTCCCGATCACCTGGCGTGGGTTTGGCTTCTTGCTATAGTGGGTCCGTTAGTGGCCGAATGATCGCCAGTCAAGGCGAAATTATTTCGGATGTCATATCATCCCGCGAGGAAGCACCGAGCGCGAGTCGGGCAGAGCTGAAAGCACAAATCATAGTGCCGAAGGTCGTGTCAGTAAAAACCAGCGTGCTCAAGTCAAGCACATACGGGGCTCCGACTAAGGCCATACAACATATCGGAGGCTTCGTCAACACCCCGTCAAGATTTTTCGAGGACCGCAGCGAGAAGAATTGTCAAACGGTGACTTCTGGAATCATCCCTGGACTCATCGACCAGCTTTCGGCAAGCGAATGGAGCTAACACGGCGCCCCGTTCACCGACGCGCCGCTAAAAGCGGCGTGGTACTTTCCAGCACGCAAAGGGCCTTCCCGGCGTGGTGCTTCCCGGCGCGCAAAGACCCTTCCCAGCACGGTCCTCCCTGGCGTGCCCCTTCATGGCGCCGGGAAACTGTAGCCTATATATGCCTTTGATCGAAGAAGAAAGAAAGGAGGGAAGACCATCAGGAAATACACAGAAGAGGGGCCAATTAGATGGGAGTTTTCGTCGACCGCCAGCCCAGGGGCGGTCAACCAAAAATTTTAGGGACTATCTGTCTATTGGATTCTTAGTGGCAGTCGACCGCTAGCCCAGGGCGGTCAATCGAAAATAACAGAATTGAAGTTTCTACAGGGTTTTCTCAGAACGGTCGACCGCCAGCAGGTTCCGGTCGACTGCTAGTCTCGATGCAGCAAATGTTAACTTTGATTTTCTCAACGTGGACAACCCTTCTTCTTAGATTTGTTTAATCCCAAAGCCACCAAATCCTCCATGATTTATGGATATGGTCTGGAGGATGTCCATGGACCATTCAAATGCTATAAAACCATCTCTTAGGGGTAAGAAACCCTAATGCATCAAGGGGATAGCAAGGGAGGCTAGAGGAGGAGATCCACGGGTAGTGTAGCACCTCTATGAATAGTGCTTCGAGCTAGAGCTCTTCATCCATCCAAGGTGCTTTCAAGCTAAATTCTGAAGCCATCAACCTCCAAGAAGGTGTTGAAACAATCAAGGTTCAAGGCTGCATCCATCATCTTCTTCATCAACTCAAGAAGGTTCAAGGAAGAAGATTCAAGGAAGGGGATTTAAGGAAGATCGATTTGCAAGGAAGAAGAAACCTTTGCTGGTAAATCAAGAGGAGTCTTTGCAAGGAGGAAGAAGCCTCTACTACTGATCTACATCGCATTCCAGACAATATTTCATCTGTTCCTCTCCTTGATCATATATTGATATCTTGTCCGAGCATCTTCACACTTGTTCTTTTATCATTTTGGTAAAATATTGAAGTTGAGATTCATCCCTACCATGGTTAGTAGGAACGCAGTTGGAAGATGTTCCAATCTGCTGTGATATCGTCCCTACCGGTGGTTAGTAGGAAGGCAATCGGTGGTTCCCCAATTTACGGTTTGGTGTGCTACACTAGTGAAACCTCACCTGGCTTGGTGAGGGGTGGATGTAGGACTGGGGATTCAGTCTGATCCACCTTAAAATCTATTGTGTCATGGTTTGTTTGTGTGACTGTTTCGCTCTCGATGCATGATTCGGTTTGAATCGATATATTATTTGCTCATCTTGCCAAGCGAATCACAGTGTCATTCATTAAGCTAGTTGCATTCCACTGTAATTCATTTGAACTAGTTTTAAATAGGGTTGCATTGCGAAAAGAGGGGCAGATCTATTCACCTCTCCCCTCTAGATCCACCATCCACTACTCAACAAGTGGTATCAGAGCTAGGTCTCTCACTATGGGGTCCAACGACCTTGAGAGAAATGGTGGATTGTCGTCCAAGGGCTTGCTACCTGAAGGACATTCGGATCACATATCCAATTGGTGTCGAGTCGTGCGTTCATCCTGCATTAAATTGGCATCAGAGCTTGTTGAGTATAGGGGTGAGGAGTATCTTTTTGTCTTCACGAGGAGTGTTTCATGGAACGTGAGGGGGTTGGGGTGGGGGAGGAGAAGAAGTGGGTGGTGAAAGAACTGATCAGAAGATGTAAAATTGACATCTTTTGTATCCAAGAGACCAAGTATGAAGGGGATGGTGAGTCTCTCATGAGGGAGTTAGGGAGTGTTCGACTTTCTAAGAGTGTTGTGTCCTCGACGGAGGGTAGGTCATGAGAGATTATGATCCTCTGGAATCCCTTTGAGATTGATGAGGTGGTGCTGGACAAGCATGTGAGTAGGTGGGCCATCTCCCTTCACTTCACTAATGTGAGGGATGACTTCTCGTGGGACTTCACCGAGGTGTATGGACCATAAAGCAGGGAGGAGAAGTGGCTTTTGTGGAATGAGTTGGTCAGCCTTCACCTTTTCTCAGACTGATCGTGGTGCGTTGGAGGAGACTTTAATGCGGTGGCTGTTCCTTGGGAGAGGTTGCAGCAGAGTGTTTATGCAGGGGACATAGAGGACTTCACTTCATTGAGGAGGCGGCTTTGGTGGACATCGGCATGACGCGTGGTCATTTCATTTGGTCCAACATGCGAGCTGATGCTTTATGCTCAAGGCTGGACAGATTCTTGGTTTCTGTTGATTGGGAGGATCACTATCCTCATGTGCAGGTGTTACCTTTGGCTAGCTTTGTGTCGGACCATAAATCCATCTTTTTGAAGACCAGTCGAGCAGGACAGTCATCCTGAGGAGTTCTAGTGCAAGGAGACAGACTTCATAGACACAGTTAGGGGAGCATGGTATGCACAAGTTACTAGTAGATCTGCCATGGCTACTCTGGTTTTGAAACTGAGGCATAATACTCAGACTCTCAAGACTTGCGAGATTGACAAAACCCTCCCGGGAAGGACAACTAAGGACAGAATTTTTCAGCAGATTGAGGGTCTGGATAGTTTGGAGGAGGTAGGCCTCATGGATGTAGAGGATAGGAGTCTTAGGGATTCTTTGAGGTGCCAGTTTGTTGAGATCCTCTCTAGGGAGGAAATCTACCGGAGGCAGAAATTGAGGGACAAATGGATCAAAGAGGGGAACAAAAATACTACTTACTTCCAACGCATAGCTTCAGGGAGGCAGAGAGTTGATACCATTACTTGTATCAGGGTGGGTGGGCTCTCTATTTCTTTGGATGAGCCGATCAAGGGACTAGTGAGGGACTACTTCTCCAGGTTATTCCTTCCAATCCATAACACATGCCCTAAGCATATCCTCTAGTGTCTGAATCATCTTTTCGAACTGACGATCAGTTTGCGGGTGAAAAGCGAAACTGAGCTTGACCCGCGAACCAAAAGCTTCCTACAACCCGTGCCATAGTCTGGATGTGAATCGGGAATCCCTGTCAGAGATGATTGACTTTGGAATCCCGTGAAGCCTGACAATATTTTCTACATATAGTCTTGTCAAACTTTCCACCGATTGCTCCACATTCATGGGAAGGAAATGTGCAGACTTTAAAAATTCGATTCACGATCACCCATATCGAGTCATTGCCCTTTACTGATCTGGGTAATCCGGTCACAAAGTCCATGATGATTGCTTCCCATTTCCACTAAGAAATTTTCATTTTCTACATTAGTTCTGATGGCTTTTGGTGCTCTATCTTTTACCTATTAACAAACCAAACATCTAGCAGCATAGTCGGCAACTACATTTGCCTTTCCTGGATGGTATTGCACTTTAAACTAAGAATATTTTTAAAAGTTCGACTCATCTTCTTTGTCTTAGATTTAACTCCTTTTGAGAAAAGAGGTACTTCACACTCTTGTGGTCAGTGAGCACCTCGAACCTGAGGACATAAAGATAATTATGCCAGATTTTCGAAGCATAAATCACAATAGCCAACTCCAATCATGAGTCGGGTAGTTTCGCTCATTCTCCTTTAGTTGGCGAGAAGCATAAGCGATCACCCTTTCATTTTGTATTAATACACTGCCTAACCCAACCTTCGATGCATCAGAGTAGATGGCCAATTCGTTCGCATTGTTAGGCAAAATGAGGACTGGTGCCGATGTCAGCCTAGCCTTCAGCTCCTGGGAACTATTCTCACAGTTCTCAGACCAAATATATTTGACTCCCTTCCAGGTCAACTTGGTTAGTGGCGTCGCTAGAGATGCGAAATCCTCTATCAAGGGGCGATGATAACTAGCTAACCCTAAGAAACTTTGAATATCCGTCAGAGATTTAAGAGTCTCATTCCAATACTGCCTGAATTCTTCTCAAGAAATATCCTGCCCTTGTTTGTCGGGTTGATTCCTTAGCACAGACGTCCATCATACGTCTGCTCTCTCCTATAGCATGTACGCCGCCAGACTAGTCTTATTCTCATCCGTACACCGGATGACCCATCAAATCTTTTCGATCTCGCGGAGTCAATTTTCAGTCATGATTGACTGACTCTCCCCCTTAAAAGAAGATAGAGCCATCCACCGAAATCTCTCTATTTTAGTCACCCCTCCTACCATGGTCTAAAAATATAATTATACGACAGCATGTTGTCTCTTCGGAGGGCCCGGACGGGACGTGTCCTCCAGGGTCTCTTCGGTTGAAAATTTGTTGTTGCTGTTGGACTGGCAGGGCCATATGGGCGTGCAATTTTGCGCGTCCACAGCGCCTCTCGACGAACTCGCCTCACTTGAAAACACAGGGGTGAGCCTCATTTCATAGGCTCAGTTGGGATCCCACGGACCCCCACCTCACACGAAAGAAACAAGGCGAAAGACACGAACAAGCACGGAAGGTAACACTACCTAACGAGAGTACGGTCGAACCAACAAGTAATAATAAATAAACAGAAAAGCTCTCGACAACTAGCGGTAGCGTACAAATCAACTTCGGTCTGATGAAACACGAGTCCACACCTGTCAGGAGACAAGAGCTCTACCCACTAGAAGCAAGGCCAGATGCGTCCCCTGATGTCTTACACCGTGCCCAAGTGTCTCCCTACTCGCCCCAGGAGAAAAGTGAGACACACTCAACAAGTACCACGAACAAGGACTGGTTGGGGTCATGCTCGTCAGCGCGGGTCCAACGCTCCCAACCAAGTGTGCACACACAGACCATGCACCTTTGGTCAGGCCCTCTAGCCGGTTCTTCCCCCGAAGCCTGGACTCGGCTGCGCGTGGGGGCCCTACGGTAACTAGCTTAACAACCATCTCACTCGGGTCACGCTCTCCACCACTCCCAAGTGGGTCCGCATCCGCGTGCGCAAGAAAGCTACGGTTAGTGGACAGGTCACTGGAGGTGAAACTCGACTCACGAAAATCACCAGTCGGAAGAAAATGGAGTGACGGTCCATTCAAGACTATCCCTCAGCCTAGCGATCTCCCTTGAGACTGCAAGGGTCAGCCAAATGGTCAACCCATGACCGCACGAGAATTGAGCCACAGTTGAGCCTAGCGGTCTATTGCCAGATCACTAGCCCAGCCAAATGGTCCTCACTGGACCGCAAGGCAATAAGAAATGGCCGTGCCCCAATCGTTACCCAGCACGTGGCTCCCAACGGTCAGAAACACGCACCCCAAGGACGCAACGGTCAAATGGGAGAAACGGTCGTCCAACGATCGCTAATCCGAGGGTAGCATTCTATCGCGTGACCGCCACCCTGAGCCTAGCGGTCCTGGGAAGACCACTAAGGCCTGCCAACACTACAGGGTTGTGAAGCGGTCTCCTAAGGACCGCCAACGGAGCCTAGCGATCTCTGGAAGGGCCGCAAGACTCACCTGAGCGCCAAACCGGCGAAAAATACCAAAAAACCCAATCCACGTCCCAATTATCACCCGATGATGGGGATAAAAAGAAAGAAGAAAGAGGGGTGATACAATCAGAACCCAGGCTCACTCCCCTCCAGTGCTGCCAGGTGAGACTCCACAGCTACCAGCTCTGCCTCCAAGGTCGACGCAAGCTGAATGCTAGCCTCAGCCCCGGTCTCGGCAGTCTGCCACTCGACCTTAGTGAGCTCCACGGCTCACTGCTGCTCCTCCAAGGCCTTCTGTAAGGCCCCAGCCCTGCTCTCCGCCTCGCTCAACTGCATGGCGCGTTCCTTAGCAAGTGATACGGCCATGTCGGCACGTCTCCTCTGCTCGGTCACCACTGACGCAAGCTTGGTGCACTGCTCCTGCATCTCTCGGATGGCTGCCAGCAGCTGCGCCCTCTGCTCTTGAGCCGCTAGAAGTCACAGGTACTCTGCCCCGATGCTGGCCAAGCCAGACATCCAGAGCTCGCATGAGAAGTCGAGGCCATGGTAGCCCTGGGTGCAGTCCCACAACTTCTGCCTAAGTTCCTCCGGAGAAGGTAGGGGGTCGCCTCCCAAGTAGCCTTGGGCTCACTAAAGCAGGGCCGTGCCCAAGCTCACGTCCAGCAGTGGCTCCGACAGACAAGGGCACGGAGGCCACTCGACTCCCAGGACTAGGGAGGAGTGGCCCGTCTCAGCCAACACACCAGCAGGGCCTGCACAATCCCACCAAACACAATGGAGAGTCAGGAACATTCAGGATTTCCCTGTGACAAGACAAGGTGAGAAACCTGAGAAAGGTCTTGATCCTCACCAGGCATGGCTCCCACCGTGCCTGTGGCATCTCCGCTAGGGGTCGGTGAAGGTAACCTCTCCTCCACATTGGCAGCATCCCCCATTGGAGTTGAGTAGGGCAGAGGCTCTTCCACCTTTCAGCCGTCCCCAGCAACCATCGAGGGCATCGGAGGCTCTCCCTAGTCATCCTCAATAGGAGCCGGCACGTGCTCCTCCTCAGATTCTAGCCCTGGTCATAACACAACAGCATCAATACCCTGTTATAAATTCTAAATTAGAGCTGATAGGGAGGAAGGAAGGACTTCTATATACCTTCCAGAGTTGCCTCCATCTCGGCATCCCCGGTGGAAGAGGCCTCAGAGGAAGAAGAGCATGAGCTCGAGCTCTCATTGGTCTCCATCGCCTCACTGCCACTGCTCGAAGACCCAGATGTGGTCTTTGAAAAACCCCCAAGTGTGGGCAAATCAGCCTGCACACCAAGAAGCCAAGTCGAGCTATTATAAACTCCAGTTTCAAATAAAGACAACTCCCTAGTTGAGGATGTTGGACAAGAAGCTCACCAACAGGGGCGTTCTCTTCAGAAACTCCCTCAATATCGACTAGCTCCTCGTCGCCTCCAGTTGAAGCCACAGCAGCAGGCTCATCCCCTGCTACCCCGACCGTGTCACGGGGAAGCTCTCCCTCCTCCAGAGGGGAAGAGGCACCTGTAATCGACACCAATGAAAGCTCAGCATGGGTGGGTAAAGCAACGAAATCCCCTATAAAATCATCAACTACTCAGTTATACACCAGACGGTCCCACACTAGAGGACTCCACTAACCCCACCGTGCAAGCCAATACCACGGTTGGCACAAGCGGGAGAGGAAGTTTTGCCAGTAGCTACGATAGTCCACCCAGCATGCCCTCAACCATGGGTGGGGGCACAGACGCCACCTGCCCGGACTCGCCTTCAAAGGATGGCAAGGCCACCGAGGGGCCGGCATTCACTAGCTCCTCAATCATCTCCAAGGTGGCTACCGCCTCCTCACCTGTCAAGCGAGTAACACAAACCCAGTCAGTGACGCTAGCTTGCCAAGAAGTGCAACAACAACGGGGAGATCCCCTCAACAACAATTGGACACTTACCCTGGCAACTGCTAGCCACCGTGGGTGCTAGCTCTCTGGCCTGTCCAGGCGTTTCACCCGATGCCTCAGTAGGGGCCCTGGTCCTTGACGCCTCTGCCTCCTCTGCATGATTCGGATGGTTATGTTAGTAACTAGAACTAAGCAAAGTCACAATACACGCTCAGAATCGGAAGCTCTTACCTGAATGGGCTCCTCCAGCAGCTCTCCACGACTCAAAGTCAGGGAAGGTCTCGATGTTGGGGGCAATTTCATCCATCACTTGGAGAAATCCTTCTACATCAATCTTGCACTCAGCTCCCTCCTCATATGGAGGGTCCACCTCTTGGGGGGGCGAGAAGGTTGCCTCCACACCGGCTGCCAGGGGAGCTATGAAAAACAAACCCAGCAAAACAAGATTAGCCAACCACCATGGCTAAACTAAACAGGGACAAAAGGGGTCGAAGCGACACTTACTCAAGGTCGTCTCTACCTCAACTTGCTCTCCAACCTCGAGTCCCTCAGAGGACCCACCAGCCTCAGCTACTGCAACCTCTACGTGAGGGCATTTCCGCCAAGGCTGCAGGCCTCCGCCCCCGCTCCCTGAGGACTCCTCCGTGGAGGGGTGATCCCCCTCTGCCATAGAGCTTGTTAACAAACACAACAACATACAACGCCTCAGTTATGTCCCGAAAGGTAATCAAGTTAAGGCCATATGCAAAAGAAAGAACCTTAACTGAAGCCCCGAAGGGGGTCAATGGCAAGGGTACCAGCTGCTCCGGCCTCAGCGACAATGCTCGGGCCGCCTTCGTGATGGCCTCCCGAATGTCCCTCAGAGTGTTGGCACACTCGATCTGGGACATGAAGTCCACGGGCCCGACTGACCCGATCACATGGCCAACGTGCTGCCTCCAATCATCGACCACTGTGTCAGTAAAGCTCCCGTGCGGGAGCACCCGGTCTATTGGACCTTTGCTCCAAAGGTTGCAGTCAACCAAGAACTGGGCCCACCAGGTCCTAGGTGCCCTCGGTCGATGCACACTCATCCCGATCGTCGCCACTGCTGTCGGTACCGATCTCAGGGGCTTCAGTGCCCTTCTGTTGCCTCGGCCCCCAAACAAAGAACCCTGGCTGCTCCGGGCCACTGCTCCACAAGTCGCTTGATCTCCCGATGAATCCGAGCAACGCGGGTCCTCAAGTACCCATCATCCAGTGGAACGGGAGGCAGATCCTCTCTCAGCAAGTGACTCTCCTCCACCTTCCTGATCGTGGAGGCCTTCTGTCGATACAGGTGGCTGTGCTCGAACCACCACCTGGTGCAATGGACGTTGAATCGTCCCCGACGTCCCTATCCCGGTATCGGGAACTGCTCTAGCCCCCGGAGGTAGTAGAAGTCCCACCACGCAGCCGCCAATAGGTGGGTGTCCTTCCCTCTGTACTGTCGACCCGTCAAAGGAAACGCCCGATTTGGTGAGATCCCCTAGTCGTACTGGAAATTCCTTGCGAACTGATGTGGGTAGTACGGCTCCAAGGAACTCGTCGCAGACCGGTGCAATATCAACACCACCGATCGGGTGCTCAGCACCCACTCAGTCTGTGGCCCTGCGTCTGGCAACCCCGGACCGACACGGGCACTGGTCGCCCCTCCACCTGACTCTCCCAGAAATAGGCCGCAGTCCCTCGCGGGCCTGTCGAAAGGTAATCCCTCCTCGCCCCGGGCGGGAAGGTAGCAAAGGGCTCTCCTAGCCCCCTCCAGCTGTGCCTCTGGCACTAGTGCAAGGGAGCTCTTCTTAGCAACTATCTTTGGAAGTGTAGGCTCATCAACCCCAAAATAGCCAGAGACTAGGACTCAGTCTGGCATACAACAAGTGGAGTCTTGAATGTTGAAACACATAACCGGCAAGGAATTATCCTAATCTGACTCATCATCTCCCTGAGGACCAGACCCAAGGGGCACCAGAGGTAGAGCATACCCACTTCGTGAGGTGAAAGTAGGTGGGGAAAGGGGTGGAGAAGGCTTGGAAGGCATGGATGAAGGTTTACAAGGTGGAGAGGCCTCGGGTGGTAGAGGGATAGCAGCAGATAGAGTTAAAAGCAAGGATGGAGGCGTAGGAGGGGGTGAAGGCGAAGGTGCAGGTGCAGGTGTAGGTATAGCCTACTCATGCTCGGGCAATGACGGCGAAGAGGATGGCAAAGGCGGAGGAGATGGTGGAAGTAATGGAAGAGGGTTCACTGGGAGCGGAGGCGGTGAGGATGATGGTAATGGTGGTAGGGGTATTGGAGATGGTGGAGAGGGTGATGTGGTCAATGGAGGTGGTGGAGGTGAAGAGGGAGAAGGTGGTAAGGCTGAGGAAGTGGAGGGTCATGGCGCCCACCTACGGCGTGTTGATACGGCATGTCAAGTGGTGTCAGGAGTAGAAGTAGTGGTGGCAATGGAGGGGGAAGGAGAAGTTGCACTAGCCTGAGCAGAGGCTTGGGTTTGTGGAGGCGTTGGTGATGGAGTAGGAGGTGGCAAGGCTAGGGTAGATAACGGAGTGGGTGCAGTGCTAGATGAGGGATCACAGGGGTGCCCCTGGTCTTGTAACGGGGATGGCTGCCTGGGTGGCGATTGCTGCTGCTGCTGCTTACTACTGAGATGTAAAATGACTTCATGTATGGTATCCCAATCAATCATCTTCTTATCTTCCAAACCATAAACTAGTTCCCGGAACTCGGGGCAATCCTCAACCAAATGCCCCTGCTGGCAATGAAAATCTTAAAATTGGAGCAAATCTCCAACCGTGGGTCGGTAAGGCATAACCGGAGGGAGTTGCAATGCGCGTGTGGCCGTCAAAACCCTGAAAATATCGATAAATGACTCTGGCAACAGAGAACGAGGAGCCCGCTTCGGGCAAAGCGGATGCTGAGGGGTGTGAGAGGATAATGGAGGTGGTTGTGTAGGAAATGGCTCTTGGCTAGGGGAACGATTAGGTAATGGAGTGTGCAGGGTGGGATTAGGAGGTATGTAGTGGATGGCATCCACTTGCTCACGGTGTGAGGCTTCCTTGACCGGAGGTGGAGACGCGTGCGGATTTAGGAGGGTTATATGGGTCTTTTGTCCACTCTCTCTAGTATATATATATGAGCTACAAATTTGTGAAAAGAGAGCCCTAATATTTTCATGTTCTATCTTGTAGGTGAAGAAAAGGAGCAAAGCAACCAAGGAGCTCTTGAGGAAGGGTTTTCATCTCCATCAAAGGGTTTTTGGAGCTCGTGATAGAAGAGGAAAGGGAGCAGAATGCTGTGAGGAGCAAGAAGACATTCACATCGACAACATATGTCTTCTCTTCAACTTGTGCTTCAAAGAACATCATCTTCTGGCCATTAAAGACAAAGGGGGGTCATTTCAATATCTTCAATTTGTTCTTTGTGATATGTTTCATGTTATTTACCTTGGGTTGAGCATATCTTGAGTATTTATGTTTATTTCCAAACTAGAGATATTCGTGTGTGTGACCGTCTGTGTATATGGTCATGTTTGATCACCTGCGTGTGGCCGTGTGGTTCATTGTGTTGTGTTTGTTGCAGCATGTGTGTGTGTGCTACTGGACTTACGATCTAGAGTGTCTGGGGTTCGTCCCCATTGTTGCTATCTCTACAGCATGAGGAGAGTTCTCTTCGTGGGGATTTATCCCCGTGTGTGTATAGGCGTCGCCCTACATGTGCTTGGAGCATCATCTCCGTTTTGGGGATTTATCCCCTACTGAAGCCTCACCAGTTCGGTGAGGGGTGGACATAGGGAGCCTGTCATGGTCCCGAACAACCTTAAAAACCCTTGCGTTGTGGTTTGCTGTGTGGTTGTGCTCTATAGCTTAATTTGTTTATCTTGATCGAGTGTGAATGGTAAGATTGAGAGAACTAAGTTTACATTGCTTAGTTTAATTTCTTCAATCACATTCATAGTTGTTAATTCTGTTGCATTAGCATTTTAATTTACCATCGATCTTGGCGGACAATTCAACTCCCCCTTCTTGTCTACTTGCCTACCCTGAGGACCAACACTTGGTATCAGAGCCATGGCTCTATTTTCTTGAGGTCTCACGACCTATAGAGAGATCCCTATCAGTGAGTTTCATTGTGCATCATGTCTAGCTATTCTCTTCCTTCTCGTTATAATGGTAGCAACTATATTTCTTGGAGAAATAGCATGTGTGCTTATCTTGGTTTTAATGAGCTTGAAATCTGGGAAGTTATATGTAATGGTCCACATAAACTTCCATCAAATGATGCTAAATGGAGTGCAAAGCATGAAAAGAAAAATGATATCAATATTAAGGCTTTAAATTTTATGAGGAATTGTATTGATTCTAATGTTCTATCTCAAATTTCTTTGTACACGTCCACTACATGGAACAAAAGGTCCACCGACTAAGAGTTCAGTTGGTTTGAGGCGTGGTGAGTCGGAATGCACAACTTTCGGCACGCGTGCCTCCATGTTAGGAGTGTGGTACCACTTAAAGTGTGCGTAGAATAAGGGAGAGGAGGAAACGGCAGGGACATATGGACTACAAAAAGAAGCATGGGCTAGTAGTGGTTGTGCATGGTGGGTTGACCTCTTCCTCGCCCACAGGAATCCTCTGACATCCCTCTCTGTGCCGATGGTGCACGCAGCCGGAGGCCTGTGACGGGCTCTCAACAACTAGCCTCCGGGGGGGCGGCGATTCTAAACCAGCGCGCCAGGAGGGCCATGCATGACGTGCCATACAAATAAAGCCCGGAGTCTATGGGGGTACGTACGTACATGGGTGCACTTCTAAATGAGTAATATTTATTGTTAAGTTTGGTTCACATATTTGCTACCGTACGCGATTAGTTCACTGCTCAAGTGATGTGATGTGGGAGAGAATGATCGATGCTGAACCTACTTTGCATACAGCAAATCTTCAAATCAAGAGATCACGACAAAAGTATTACTTGTTTAGACGTGCATGCATGCACCACCCGAGTGGTCATCGCCATTGTTGAGTATTCCGGGCCATGACGAACGATCGTACGTGCACACCCTACCACCGGCTGTTAGAATGAGAGAGATTATGGAAGAATCAACTCCTCATTTATTTAATTAAAGAGTGGCGCGCACCATCCTCCCCAGTGGCTCTCCTTACTTTGCACTCGATGTCTCCGTGGGGTGAGCCACACATGAGTTTCAACCAGATTCATAGGAGAAGCAGCATCCGACAGCACCTCTCAATAGGCATGTGAGTCCTAACCGGACTCTCAAGTTCTACATAGATTCCAGTGGAGTCGAACCCAGTTTGACTCGAACTTAATCCGCATATTTGAGTCACAATATCCCAGCAGCCATCTGCCATATTGTGTATTCACGACCTCTTTTGTTATCGGGGTTGGCTGATTTGGTGGGTCAGATTGATCAGGACTCGGTTTGGTATAATACGAGTTGGCCCGATTCGTGCGTACCTGGGTTGAGTCGTTTGGCTTCGTCTTTTATCATTAGCCGCAATTTTGACGTCACGACATGCTCCATACAAACAGGGATTTGTCGCAAAGCCTGTCAGCGCTCTCAGTGTCGGACATGGAAACGTGCTTGAATAATTTACTGGTCGTCCTCGTCGTCCTCTTGTGCTTCCTCGTCCTCCTCTTCTTCTTCTTCGGGTTTCTTGTTCGCTGCGGCCTTTGCGTTTGCGATTCTTCCGAAGCTCAGGCCCTAAACTTATGACCTGCTTTGCACGATGTACATTGTTATTATGTATTTTTCTTTGGTCCCAAGGGCCCTCAATCACTGGTGATTAATCAAGGATTTTCCTTCTTCTAGAAGGATGTAATTAATGTCATAGCCTTTATGGTATGACGGACTTCTGGTCTCGACATGAACTTCACATTCGTCTGATCAAGTCAGATTGAGCGCATAATAAACTTGTCACTCAGTGACTGGCACGTCTACGCGAATAAACTGATAAATAGATAATAAATAAAATAAATAAACCTCTTCCACAAGTTGGCACGCCCGGTGGGACCTAGTCTCCCTTCATCTTCTCTCCAGGATTGAGGGCCCCCAAGGCCCTATAATAAATACTGCTGACTTGTTTCTTGCCATTTGAAGGTGACGCCATGATGACCGGATTGGCTGCTCTCACCTTCGGTCCGCAAGTCGTGGCTACTCATGCCACCCAAGGATACTTGGTGGTACCTACTGCATTTGGAAGCTTCACACCAGTGGTCAGATTCCCAAACTTTTTGGGGGTCGCCTTCACCGACATCATTGAAGTAGCGGTCACGGAACCTACTCCTCCTGCTGCTGCCAAGAAACCACTGGCCTGCCAAGCTGGGGGCCGAAGCTACCAGGACTTGCTGGGAGGTCGAGCTCAAGTGGTGAGCTGCATGGTATATCATGTGACTTATACTGCCCACCTAACCAGCGCCAACCAGTCTAGGAGGGGTCGAAGAAGGAGCTCTCGAGGAAAGGCATCTGTTCCCATTTCTGGACATCTCTCAGCCTCAAGGAAGTCCATAATAATCGGTGGCGTCTGCCTCTTCCTGAATGGGCGCAATGCCTAGGTGATGCCGGACCATGTAATTCCGACAGTCTCAACCTATAACTCCTTTCAAGCATTATCCGGGAAAAGAGCTAAAAAAGAAGAAGCCAGCTGCCAAAGCCGAGAGAAGTCAGCCCCGAAGCCAAGGGAGCTCAAATAGGTCTGGGTCCCAAAGAAGATCTAGCCCATCTCGTCGGCCGTAGCAAGCAGCAACAATTCAAGGCCCATCAAGGCGGAGAAGAAAAAGAAGAAAGGGCTTGTCCCCAAAGAAGATGATGTGGTCTTGGACCCTCCAAGCCGTGCAAATTGATGGGAATCAACACCGGACACTAACTTTTATTTTTTTTATTTGTGTCCTTTAGTTTATTTTTATATCCTTGGAAAAGTATGTTGACAATTGTATGGCTTCATAAGCCAATGCGTCATTCCCTAGGATCCTTGGGGTTTTTATGTAAAATATGTTTTGAGATTCGACATGTCATTGTTTCTCCTATCCTGACTTTTATTTACTCATGTTTTAGGACTTCCATCTCCTTGATCTGGATTGCATTCGTCTCCTCAAGTTCTGCAGCACTATGCTAGGGGGTCCCACTAGACTACAGATACAAGCCCTCTTAATTTAATTATCCTTCCTTACTTTTCCAATGACTTATCCTATCACTTAATGCTCATGCGATCCTACGTGAAGCTCAATTTTCGTGCGAGATTTTCCTTCAGCGGACTATCCTAATTTGGCTTGTTTCTCTATCGAAACACCAATTTATCAGTCCACCGGGCTCCCTTGAAAAATGGCTATTCCAGAGGGACATTTGTAGACGCCTAATTTCAGACATCCCGCGGATCCCCAGTTAGACCGTCATCCAAGTGACGCAGTAGTTTTACCCGGATTATTGTCATTTTGTACTCTTAAAGTCCAGCCCTAACACACCTTGCTATTGGGCCACCCTTACTCGTAGGGGCCAGAGGCCCATCGGCTAGGCGACCAAACCCTTGGCCGCCTGGCATGTTAGAACTCAAGGGTGATGGCCGCCCTCATTTCCCTAGAAGGCCACCAGGCTGGCCGCCCAAGTCTGTAGAAGGCAAGGGTGATGGCCACGTACTTCCTCCTTGGAAGGCCATTAGCCTCGCTGCCCAGACCCTTAGAAGGCCACATCTCTGGCCGCCTACTCCCCCATGGAAGGCCAGCACCTAGGCCGCCTTCCTGTAACTACTGGTCAAACGATCATGGTCCATTCTCCTGCCACGTTCTGCACGACTCTCCCTAGTCACCCATGTTCAATCCCACGGCGTCCACAACTTCTAGAGCAAGCCTGAGACATAAAATTGGACTCGATCGGAAGAGAAAGACAGATGGGTGAAGAGCAGGGAGACATACGGGATAGAGAGGGGATACAGATGGAGGCTGCAGGGAGAGACTCGATCACAAATGGAGGAGACTCCGGAGGAGTTGAATAGAAGGAGACTTGGTGAACCTTACGCGAAGTCTCAGAAGAGCTTATTTCTGTACATCGCTTATGGGTGGCCACGAGCTTGGCCACCTCCAGGTTTGATCCTTCATTCTCATTTATCCCTATTTCATCTTTGCAATTTCTCTACCCCTTTTTGCATCATAGCATATTAGAAATTCATCAAATCCTATCTAGAGGTTTTCTTCTTTAAACAAATGGGAAGGCAGGTGGTCGAAAGTCTCGGCCATCCCCCCTTCCCACAACCCCTAGGTAATTAAGCCTCCATTTCCTCCACTTGATTATTGTTAGAACATTGACTCTTTTTCTTCTTTTTAGTCTTTTTCAAATTTGTTGATGAATTTTCATTTTTCTGAGCTGTAAATTGAAAGACAGATTGGGAAGGGGTTTTTAGTTTTTCAGAGTAGCTCACAGATAAAGTTGATAACTTATTTTCAAACTTCTTTTTATTGACTGGAGTATAGCCCAATCCTTCTTTTTGAAAGTTTATTTTTGCTCCGAGGATTTTATCCAAATTGCTCTAGCCTTGAACAAATTTAGACATGGAGTTATTTAAATCATGAATTTCAGACTTTAAAGAAGCTAGATTCATCTCATAGCCCGCAATGCCATTTTCACAGGAAATCATTTGTTAATGCAACGCATCATTCACACTTTTGAGACTTTCTATTTCATATTTTAACTTTATTTTACACTCAGCCTCTTTCTCTTTCAAAACTAACTTTCCTTTTTCCATAGCTAACTATTTTTCTGACATATCAATGTTCAAGACAGTCAGCTTCTTATTTTGATCTTTTAGATTTTCATTTTCTTTCATCAAATTTTTATTGACAGATTTCAGCTCTTCATTCAGTTTCTCTTCAATCTGTTCTAGCTCTATTTTTCTGTTCAGTATCATTTCATTCTCTACTTTAAGAGAATCAATTACTTCTTCTTGCAATTTCAATTCAGATTGAAGATCATTAATTAAACTCTTTGGTTAAATACACTTATTGCATGAATTTTTTATCCTTTTCATTTCAGCCTTCAATTGTTCATTTTCATGCTTCAGTGTCTTTATTTAAGTTGACATGACTTTTCTCATTTTCTTCTTTTCAGTTTTGATAATTTTGTACTTATCTAATAAACATAAAGAATCATCAATTATTCAAACATGATTTCATTAGATCCAGAGCTTACCAGTGATGAAGTCTCATCCTGTTGATCACTGCAGTGAGCACTTCGATTAGCCATCAGATATTGATCACTTTGTTCATTCTTGTTCTCATGAGTAGGAGTCATCTTGTCCAGAACTTGTTTACCAGAGATGCTCCTGACAACAGATGAAAAACCTTGCCACGTTTCGAAGTTAGAGCCATTAGAGATTATTGAAGAAGTCATTGAAAGACAGTAAGATAGATTTAAATCAAGAACGAAGACACAAGAGATACACCAACAATACAGGATCTGATCTGTAGATCGTTGGATCTCGAACTCAGATACCCACTCTGATACCAATTGTTAGGATTGGTGATCCGCTCAGAGTAAGATCCAGAGGGGGGTGAATGGATCTCAATATCACTTTTTTAAAAACTTAAACCACTTTCTGAAACAATTTGACCTTAGTCAGCAGAGATAGGTCTACAGGCGATTTGGAAATCTACATAGAGGCGGTCTCTCTGAAACCGTTTTCATTCCATTAGCGCCCACAGGATGACCGTTTAATTCTCCTAGATGGTCTCTTTAAGGCCGCATTTATTTCCCAGCATCGTCACTCATGAGCCCACCAGCTCCTCTTTGCGCTCAGGGTCCTGCGGTCCACGTCTAATCGTTATATCTTTAAGCGGTCCTCTTCTAGCCGTTCTAAGTCCCTAACGGTCCCTCGATAGGTCGTCTTCCTCCCTGAGGGCCCTGATTTTGGACCCCAATGTTCATCTTTTGAGCGGTCTAGCTGAGGCCATCTTCGATAGATTGGCGATCAGATTCTGACTGTTTGATTCATTCAGCGGTCTTTTCTTAGACCGCGTCCTTTGCCGAGAATCACCCCAATCCACACAAGTGCACAAAAGAGAAGGCCAAATTCAAATCTTATTCAATCAAAGCATCCTGTCCATTCATTCAAATCAAACATATTAAGATCGATCCATGGGTCTCTATACATCACAAATAAAAAAAAGATCACCCTATCCTCAATCGGGCATTCCTGCAAGGATGAATCTCTCGCAACTCTCTCAGATAGGCCTGGTGCTCCTCTCGAAGCTCTGTCACCTCTGCTGGTAGGGTGCGCACCCTACTAATCTCCCACATGATCAGGACACTCCTAACTGCCGGATCATCCTCCTCTGTCCCAAGTCTCCTCGCCTGTAGTGCAAGAAGGTGGGGTAGCGCTGGAACTGTAGTATGGGGGAGTCCAACCTGTAGGAAGCACCTGTGGGGGTTGTACATCGCCAAGGTGGTGTTTCCCACTAGCCTCAAGTCAAGCCCAAGCCTCCTAGGAAGCCTGAGGGTGGTGCCCACAAGGAAAGATGGGCGCATCACGAACTGGTCCAGGGACAGAGTGTTGATGTAGAGACGCCACTCATCCCTAGTCTTCTTGTCTATAGTCCTGCACTCAACTTGCTGAGAGAACCTAAAGGCACCGTCAATGAAGAAGAGTGGATGGCTCCCGAAGATACGGCTGGCAAAAGTGATATCCTCCCTAGGTACGAATTTCAGCCTAACCCCCATCCAGCATTCAAGTAAGATCATAGAGCCAAAGAGTGGGCCTCCTAGGGCGGCTGAGCTAAGACCCTCATACAAGTAGGAAAGAATGGCCTGAGAAATAGAAAGACCCCGCCACAGTCCGCTAATGGTGCTAAAGATGGGAATGTCCAGGACGTGGTCGACAGAAGGGAAGAGTATGGCCCCGCACAGGCAAATAGAAGTGGCCTTAGCTACCCCCAAAATAAACTTATTCTAGCTTTGTGAACATTGGTTTCAGATAGAGAATGCCTCTACCTCTATCTTGTTTTCAAATTTTCCCAATAAATGTTCTTTTGATGATGTCAAAGGGGGAGAGGAAGGATTTTGTTGAGTCATTCTGTTGAGTCAATTATTCTATCGTCATTCTGTTTATCCTTGTTCCCTATTTTGCCAATTGCTCAAGGGAAGATGCTTATGTCTACTTCAACTTTCATAAACATAGGAATAATGACTCATCGTTGCTATCATCAAAAAGGGGGAGAATATTATGTGCATTGTGTTTTGATGATGTCTAACTATAACTCATTAGCAAGTCAATTCAGAACACTTGAACCAACTCCTGTTATGATTGGCTAAATGTAAAAATATTGACTAAGTACTCATTTCAGGTCGACAGATAAAGGGAAACCTAGTCGACTAAGTTTGAACTCAGTCAATAGATATGAAGATTCAGTCAATTGATTTTTTGGTAAGTCGACAAACGTCAGCAAGCAGCAATAGCAGCCAGCAGCATTAGCCTGCAGCAGCAGTAACAGCAACAAGACCAGCATATAGCAAGACTAGCATATGCACATAGGTCGACTGACTTGTTGCTTAAGTCGACCAACTATTCATAGAATTAGTATAACAAGATTCAAAGAAGTCCAGAAGTGTCAAGATTTACAACTAGGGTTTTGGTCGCCTGATGGTTGAAGTTTGATCGATTGACTAGCTCAGGAACAATTAACAAGGCCAACAGCATCAGGCTGAGTCGATGCAGTAGAGCTATTGCGTCGACACAACATCAACATCCAGCAACAAATAACAGCCAACAGCAACAGTTAGTAGCTTTAAACAGCAGCAAGGCCACATGAAGGCTGGGTCGACTCAATGTAGCCATGGAGTCGGGGAACTGAAGAAGGTCTATTTGACTTCAGAGGAGCTGTCATCCAAGCATATATAAAGGATGAGTCGACACAGGGATCCAGTGCGTCGACGCAGCAGAAGAAAAGGAGAAGATCCAGTCGATTTGTTCTCCAGGCCATGAGAAAGTAGAGTCGACACAATGACCTTATGGAGTCGACGCAACAGGACTAGTCAGCAGCATCAATGAAGTAGCCAGCAACATCAATAGCAGTAAGGCCATATGAATGTTGGGTCGACTCATTGAAGCAGTGGAGTCGATGCAAGAGTGCTTTCATGAAGACCGCGTCGACACAGTGAAAGTGAGTGTGTCAACACAACTAATTCTTGTTCAGCATCAAGTAGATTGTGTCGACACAGTGAGCTCAGTGTGTCGACA